>MU968359.1:15139542-15323273 GCA_034641835.2 Pinus albicaulis | reverse complement strand
CGTTGATCCGAGTGAGGGTGGATCTCAGAATGGAGACACCGTGTCTTGGGAAACGACTACTTAATTCAGGCTAAACTGACCCGAGGCGTGCTCCAAGTCGAAATGACTAGCTCAATATGCATAAACATGAATGATCAAATGAGGAGGCTCTCCTCCCTTTTATAACGATGGGCCTCTCTCACCCTAGGCCCCACCATCTCCTACGTGCTCCTTGGCCCAAGCTGTCCCTCTCATACAGTGAGGTGGGCACCAGCTGCCACGTGTATCCCATCCCTCTCACTGCCCAGCCCCATCCCGCCCTTGCCTGGGCCCCACATCTGCAATTCGATGTGGACTTAGGAAAGTGTTCTATCCTAAGTGAGTTAATTAATATTTTTCTCACTTTATTCATGCTCCGACTATAATAAGGAAAAATTGGTCAAAATTAATATTTCCAATTAGCTATCGCTAATTGGGAATATTACACCCTCCCAACCTATTTTTTTCAAGCCTGAGTTTTTTTTAAAGCTCTCTAAATAAATTGTTTCTTGCCCAGTTAGTATTCTTTCTTAAACATATATTCCTTTTCTTCATTAAAGAGCTTTTGCTTTCTCGACATTGTTTAGCATGGTGGTTGCTAAATGTCCTAGAATTGGTCTAGCATATTAGGCATACACGTTAAATTTGTTGTTCTATGTTGTAATTGTGATTTGAAATTAGTTGTCTTAAAGCTTATGTAATATTCCCAATTAGCGATGGCTAATTGGAAATATTAATTTTGATCAATCCCGCCTACTATAGTTCAATTATAAATAAAAGTGAGCAGAGGGGGACATAACTCACTCTAAACATAAAGTTCACTCCCTAGTAGACACAATGTTGTAACTTAAGTGGGCCAAGGGGGGCAAAGAGACCACATAGAGAGGAGACCCACTAGAGCACGTGGAGGGGCTGCGCAGGTTGAGTTGTGTAAATTTTTGTTGATGTTCTATGCTTGATGCAATTTTATTTTTATAACAGCAATCACATAAATAGTTAAGTAAAATGCTGATAGAACATACCAGTGGATCTATAGAAGACAAACCAGAAACAGGAGAATGTGTTGGTGCGTTACGACGGTCAGCAGGATGCTTCAACCATCAAAGTCTTCTTGGTCGGCCAACCCATAATGTGTTACAACAGTCCTCAAATCAATCATCCAGTCAACTCAAAGTCAACCCCAGAAAAGTCAACACAGTCCAGAAAAAGTCAACGCAGGGCAACAACAATAAAGTCAATGCAGCTCCAATTTCGGTCAACCTTTTGACCTCAATTTTTGTGCCAATGAGTACGGCCTTAAAAAATCGAACTCTCCACAAAATTTCAGCCAATTCGGACCATGCGTTGATAAAAGTCAACGCTGGTCAAAATTGCCCAAAAACCCTAACTGCAGAAAATTTGCTGCGGTAAATTTCGTCCTTTAGTTGCAGTAGATTTCGTCCTTCTTCTCACGTGGGAAACTGCTTCTCAAATGCTTGTAGATAATCAGAGGAGAAGATGTGTGTTGAGATGAGTGAAATGCTCTCCAACGTTGACTATATTTATATCCATCATTGAGGTGTGTGACACATCTGTTGGGGGTGTAAAACCTTAAGGCCGACCTGCACTTAAATTTATTATAAATAATAAATTCAAAATAAATGTTCTACTCATCAGATTAAAATCAATTTTATATCGATTTTACACCTCTCCGAAAGAGGAATCCAATACAAATATTGGAATCTTCATCTGAGCATCACAAGATAGAGTTTGGACCTAGTTGTCCAAATTTAACACTCCCTCCCAACTAGGGAGAACTCCATCCACCAGTGCAATCAAACATCGTGCGTCATCCCGCCGTAACTTGCTTTGCTGGCCTCTTTATTTCAGAACAGAAGTGGGTCAGTCACAAAGACATCATCCCTTGGCTGACAAATTCAGCCCAGAGGTTCGAAACCTCTATCGGACTCACAAAGAGTCTCCAACCAACTCGAAGTTGGTTCATCTGACCCGAAGTCAGGCGGAGGTCCGAGACCTCACTAGACTTGATCCCAGATCAAGTGGTTGGACCGTGCCATCCTAGATAGAGAGTACGGCAATCTCTGATGCGTCCATCAGTCTTTGCTACTGGTCTCTAGCTTTTTCCATCTCATTGGCCAAATGAGAGGTACTTCCCATGAGCCCTGAACTCAATGGGTAGGATGCATACGGGGCACAGATAATGAGAGGTGAACCAACTCAATAATTACAATGGTGGGGTCCAAGCACACCAACAAGGTTTGGCAAGCCTAGCCTTGTGGTTGCTCATAGCTCCGAGAAGCTGTCCCCAAAGCCCCTCAGAGCTCCTCGAGCTCATCTTCCAATAGGACCCACATCATAGGGTCGTTCCACGATACCAAGTCTCTCACGAAAGGTTAGGAACTTGACCTTCCCTAGGGGCTTAGTGAGAATATCCGGGACCTGCTCATCAGTTCCTATATGATCGAGCCTTACGGCGCCTCGTTGTACCATATCTCGGATGAAATGGTACTTGATATCAATATGCTTGGATCGGTCGTGGAACACAGGATTCTCGGTTAAGCGAATCCCACTTTAGTTATCACAGAGTATCACGGTGGTATCTAGCACATGTCCAAACAGCTCACTAAAGAGCTTTCGCAACCAAACTGCTTCACGACAGGCCATACTTGCTGCAATGTATTCGGCCTCTGCGGTGCTCAAAGCCACTGACTTTGCTTCTTGCTCATCCATGAAATCGAAGTAGAACCAAGATTGAAGCAGCATCCCGATGTGCTCTTACGATCCACCACACTGCCAGCCCAATCGGCATCAGTATATCCACGGAGTGTCACGCTCTCGATAGTGTATCTCAACCCATGGTTTATCGTGCCTCGAAGGTATCTCAGAAGATTCCTGGCACCAACCCAGTGAAAGTGATGAGGTTCAACCATCTGTTGACTCAAAGTGTTCACTGCAAAACACATATCTGGACGGGTGTTCACTAAGAACATCAGGGCCCCTATGAGTTGACGATACTCAGTAGGATTAGCCAATACGGGCTAGGCAGCGCTGCCACTCAACTTCTTGAGGTTGAGTTCCATTGGTGTTGACATGGACTTGCAATCCACCATACCAAATCTTTCCAGAAGTTTCACAATATATTTTCCTTGAGAAAGGAAAATCTCTCCAGGTCTCTGCCAGACCTCTAGGCCTAGGAAGTAGTGCATCAGTCCTAGGTCCTTCATCTCGAACTCAGCAGCAAGCTCCCTCTTGCATTGATGAATGAGAGGGTCAACACCTGTCAGGAAGAGGTCGTCCACATACAACACCAGAATGAGAGGCTTCCCCTAGACAACCTTGAAGTAAAGGTTCGGATCAGCATTACTTCGAGTGAAGCCCAACTTCATCAAGTAGGTATCTATCCTCTCGTACCAACCTCTGAGTGCTTGCTTCAACCCATAGAGGGCTTTCTTCAACCTGCAGACATGAGTGTCCCGATCCTGGACTTCAAACCCTAGAGGTTGTTCTACATACACCTCTTCTTTTATTGCACCATGCAGAAAAGCGGTCTTGACATCCATCTGATGAAGACTCCATCCTTGCGTAGCAGCAAGGGCTATGATTGATCGAATGGTGGTATATCGTGCCACAGGTGCAAATATGTCATCATAATCTATTCCTTCCTTTTGATAGAAGCCACGAGCAACAAATCTTGCCTTGAACTTTTTAGCACTTCCATCAGATCCATGCTTGATCTTGTAGAGCCATTTCGCGGTGACAACTGATTTGTCCTTCGGTCTTGGAACCACATCCCAGACATCATTCTTCATTATGGACTCATATTCTTTGTGCATAACATCCTTCCAAACTTGATTCTTTATGGCTTCCTCAAAAGATCCAGGTTCAGATTGTACAATAGTACTCATGGAAGCCAGATACCCTTGGTATCTACATGGCTTCTTGCTTTCTCGGAATGTCCCCCTCGGGGCAGCATGTCCCTCGGCATCTTCGAGAGTGTCCCTGAGCCATGATGGTCTCTTTCTCAGTGAAGGAGATGGATCAATTGGGTCCATTGGTCCTTCAACATCAGGCATTGTCTCATCCTGCGGTTCTTCTTGATTTCCAGGCCTTGCTTCATGATTTTCCCCAGATCTCGGAAGATCTACTACTTTCTTCAGGGAAGCATCTTCGTCAAAAGTGACATCATGGCATATCTCTACTTCCCTTTGACCAAGTACATAGACTCTATAGGCCTTAGAAGTTTTGCTGTAGCCCACAAACATTCCTTTCTTTCCAGAAGCATCCAGCTTACTTCTCTTTTCTTTCGGCACATGAAAATAAACAGGACATCCAAAAATTCTAAAATGTGAGACGTCAGGTTTCTTACCAGTGAAAACCTCTTCAGGAGTTTTGGAGTCCAGGGCAAAATGAGGGCATCGGTTTTGAATGTATACGGCAGTATTCGCAGCTTCTCCCCACAGAAACTTCGATAGACCCTGGTCACATAGCATGGCACGGGAAACTTCCACAATGGTTCTGTTCTTTCGTTCAGCAACGCCATTCTGCTCAGGAGTATAGGCAGCAGTAGTCTCCCTCTTAATGCCAGCTTCTCTGCAAAAGTCCTTGAACTCATTTGACTCATATTTAGTGCCATTGTCGGTCCTCAAAATCTTGATCTTCTTCCCTGTCATATTTTCCACCAAGGCTTTGAAGGTATGGAACCACATGAAAGCCTCATCCTTCTTCTTCAAGAAGTATATCCAGGTTTTGCGGGAGAAGTCATCAGTGAATGTCATATAGTAAGAACATTCTCCTAGGGATGTCACGGGTAGCATACCAGATAGATCAGAATGGACCAGTTGCAAAAAATCAGATGTCTTTGTGACACTTGAGGGGAAAGGTCCCCTTGTATGCTTTCCTTCGGCACAACCCTTACATACACCTTCATGATTATTTCCAAAATCGGGCATCCCTGTCACCACCTTCCTTGCTTCGGGAAGGGCCTTGTAATGAAGGTGTCCAAACCTCCGGTGCCATAGTTCAGTTTGTCGGATAGTATCACATGTCATAGCTCCTAGTGGATTTCCTTTAACCTGGTAGAGTGTTCCAACTCTAAAACCAATCTCAATAGCTTCCTTGAGATTCTTCTTCCACATGCGCACCTTTCCATCAGTGAATGCCACATTGAAGCCTTTGTCTTCCATGGCTGATATAGACACAAGGTTCTTCTTCAATTTTGGTACATAGAGTACATCCTGCAAATGTAGGACTTTTCCTTGAGACAAGTGGAGGGTCACAGTCCCTGTCCCTTTCGCGGGATATGTGGCATTATCTCCAAGGATAATTTCCAGATTAGTATCCTTCTCAACCATGTCAGAGAGTGCTTCCTTGAACCCAGTGATGTGTCTTGAGGCACCACCATCTATCAGCCAGACATCCATAGTATCGGGCAGGGATGCAGCAAAGAGGGCAGATACAAGAATGTATTCATTTTTTTTATCAACAACATTTGACTCCTCATACCTGGAGTTTCTAGACCTTTTGAAAGGTTGATTGTTTCCGCCAGAGGGAGCCTTCCTCTTTCCTTTGGACCTGTTGTTTGTTTGATTTCCATTCCTTCGGTTGTTGTTGTTGTCATCACTATCGGGAGAATCCTTTTTGAAAGGACATTCTCTAGCATAGTGACCAGGCCTATGACAAGTGAAACACTTGCCATTCTTTCCTTGGGTCCCTGCTCTTCCTTTGTTCTTAGGACCACCAGAGTTCTTCTTTCTAGAATGAGCAGCGTAGGCAGCTTTTCTATCATTTTCGTATTCCTTCATTCTTGTCTCTTCTTGTATGCATCTTGACAATAGCTCGTAAAAGTTAGGAATTGTATTATTATTGAGAATGGTAGTGTTGAATACTTTCCATTCATATGGGAGCCCTCCAAGTGCGGTGAGTACCATCTCACGATCGGCTATTGTCTCTCCAATAGCCATCAAATTGTTCCTGATCTCGGTCAATTTCAGAAAGTATGTCTGGACAGACTCATCCCGCCTTTCTTCAGATTCTTCAATTGATTCTTGAAGAATAACACCTGGTTTGCATTTTTTACTTTGAACATTTGTATCAGCTTATCATACATCTCTTTGGATGTGCCTAGCTTAGATATGTAGGCAACCAGACTTTTATGTATGGATTCCCTGATCATTAGCTTTGCTTTGATCTCCCCCTTCTTATACTTGGTTTTAGTAGCAGCAGTAGTAGTGGATGGAGGTTCTTGTATCTTACCCAGTACATAGTCTATGAGATCATGGTCTTCCAATTTGAGATCTAATATCATCTTCCAAGCATGGAAGTCATCTCTTCCAGTCAGCTTGTCATCCTCCTTGAAGCCATAACTTGTGGAACTCATTTTTTTCAGATGGTGATTGCTATAAGTTAGGGCTTGTCTTCACCTCAGCTCTGATATCATGTAAATTTTTGTAGATGTAATATGCTTGATGCAATTTTACTTTTATAACAACAATCACATAAATAGTTAAGTAAAATGCTGATAGAACATACCAGTGGATCTATAGAAGACAAACCAGAAACAGGAGAATGTGTTGGTGCGTTACGACGGTTAGCAGGATGCTTCAACCAGCAAAGTGTTCTTGGTCGGCCAACCCAGAATGTGTCACAACAGTCCTCAAATCAATCATCCAGTCAACTCAAAGTCAACCCCAGAAAAGTCAACGCAGTCCAGAAAAAGTCAACGCAGGGCAGCAACAATAAAGTCAACGCAGCTCCAACTTTGGTCAACCTTTTGACCTCGATTTTTGTGCCAATGAGTACGGCCTTAAAAAATCGAACTCTCAACAAAATTTCAGCCAATTCGGACCATGCGTTGACCAAAGTCAACGCTGGTCAAACTTGCCCAGAAACCCTAACTGCAGAAAATTTGCTGCGGTAAATTTCGTCCTTTAGCTGCAGTAGATTTCGTCCTTCTTCTCACGTGAGAAACTGCTTTTCAAATGCTTGTAGATAATCAGAGGAGAAGATGTGTGTTGAGATGAGTGAAATGCTCTCCAACGTTGACTGTATTTATATCCATCATTGATGTGTGTGACACATCTGTTGGGGGTGTAAAACCTTAAAGCCGACCTGCACTTAAATTTATTATAAATAATAATTTCAAAATAAATGTTCTGCTCATCAGATTAAAATCAATTTTATATCGATTTTACACCTCTCCGAAAGAGGAATCAAATACAAATATTGGAATCTTCATCTGAGCATCACAAGATGGAGTTTGGACCTAGTTGTCCAAATTTAACAAGTTGGCAGCGTGGGGCCTGTTATTGCTTGTTGCCTACACCTACCTACAGTTAGTGGGAAAAACCTTCGACCCCACAGGTGTGGTTGGTGGCAAAGAACTCAGAGAAGGGGCTGTCAACAATTCCCAACTCTCTCCGTTTAAGCTATCTCCTAGGTTAGCTAAGCGGGGTGGTCCCTAAAGGAAAACTAAGTTAAAGATATGAGATTTCTAGGAGAATTGATTAGAAGGAATTACTTATCAAATATGACTCGATTCCAATATGTAAACAAGCATATAAATATATGAGCAATATTCAATGATGTGTTCAAAATATAGACCAGTGCTTTAAAGTAAATGACAAATGCTTGCTCAAAAATGAAATTCAAGATATAATGACAATAATCCCACAAAGGAAGTGTTAGACCAAGATCACAATATGCAATTAAATTTGTAACACCAAATAAGGGTATTTGCCAATGAAACGAGATATATCAATCATCCATAAACATAATGATCATTAAAATGACAACATGCAATGAAGTTGTATGTAGAAGCAAATTTCCAAGTACCATAGAATTAAACTTGTTGCAAAATTTAAGGAATTAAAATGCTTGCATCCAAAGTGCTTCTTGAGATAATATTTGCATGTGAATCTTTAAACCATCAAGATAGCAAAAATTTGGGAACTTTGCAAGTAAATGTGATGAGATAGTGCTCTTGGTTTATTTTATTAATTAGTTCTAAAGCAAGGTTACAATTGAACTCTAATCCTCAGACTTCACCCTCGCCCAAATATTTGGATCTCACAGTGAGGAGTCCATAGAGGTAGAGGGTCCCTAAAACGTCTATTCAACCAACTTAAGTTGGAGGTAAATTTTAGAGATGCAAGTCTAGTATGAAAAGTGAAATGTCTAAATGATATGAAAGTGAGTTTGCAAGTGCTATGTAAAAGATGGAGATGATTCAATTAAATATGCTTCATAGTTAGAACAATAACTCAAGTTGCCATAAATTGAAAGTGCTATGCTTCTTTACTTGTAGTATATTGTGAAACTTATCCAAATGAGAAATAGATCACAAAACAGTAAGTGATGGCAAATGAGATTGAAAATTAAGAAATTAAAGGACTATGCGATTTATGTTACTTCCCAATTAGAGCATGCATATGTGATGTGAAAGAAAATGGAAATGTCAAAACCACTAAGTCAATCTATCTACAAATTCTCTTCTTTGAAATGGAGAGATAGGGATGCCAATGGGTAAAACGCACGCTCCCACAACAAAAACAGAAATTTTTATTAATTTTACAAGAATGAAATGACCATGAGGCCTTTTCTAAACCAAGGAAAGTCTTTACAAATAAAAATTGAGACCATAGACTTTTCCTCAGTGAGAATTTCTAAGAACTCGAAATAAATTCAGACTTTACAATAGGACAAGAGAAGCTAATCCTCTTCTATGCCCACAACCAAAGAAGAAAGAGTTATCTTCCTCATTTGAAATTCAGCCCAAAGGTCCTACAATAACTTGTTAGTAATTTCTTGTAGTTGTCCACTCAAGCTGTCACAAGAAAAAATTCGAAAGAGGGCTACAAAACCAATCAAATATTAGATAGATAAAATTACAAAATATTGCACAACAATTTACAAAGGGCTAAGCCAAAGAGTTCGAGTAAAATCTCCTCTTTGCTTAGTCATATTCAAGCTCTTAGATAGCAAATGAAAGCAATGAAGTATAATGTTTTAAAAGATATTCAAATTTAGAAGTGTTTCGCTTGTATACAAGCTATGTCTCAAAACCCTTGCAAAACCACTTTGTAAGATAAGACTATGAAGGTTCAAAGAAGAAATGAGAGCTCCTTTGAGAATGTATCAAGAGTGGGTTGGTCTCTCCAAAGACTTTCTCCAACACTTGATTCTTTGATCCCAACAAGATGTTCCCTCTACAAAACTTCAATCAAGAATTAGTTCCATATAGATCTAGCAATAAACAATGATAAGAAACTCTAGAGATTTATTTGAAACCAACTAGAGCATACTCCTTGTTGTGGATGATTTTGTCACCCCCCTAGAGACAGCCTAGAGTTGCCATAGACCAGTGCCTAGGACATCTTAATATAGCAAGGAGCCCTTTTAGTTTGGGTTGTCAGTCCAAGAACTCGCTTACTATCTCTTGTTCTAAACAAGGAAATTAGTTTTGAATGCGACCAATCTCTCTCAGAAGCTAGTACAAAGACAAGAACAATGTAGGAACATCAAGTAAAACTCCAATACAAAGGCATCAGACAGTTAAGAGACCGCTTACTGTAAAGAGGGCCAGTTCAGATAATATATCACAGAAATTAAATATCGGATGATGAGTGCAGTGAGGAAACATAAGAAGATATTAGCTGGCATGAGACTGATACCCAGATACACAACAGAACCACATAAGGGCGCACCAATTTACGAATCCTTATATGACAATGGCATTTTAAAAGCACCCTCCTCAAGCAACTAATATAGCAAAAAATATGGAAAGAGTGAACATGGAACAGTATACCATGACTAGGCCTATTTAAAGTGCTTGACTAATTCCAGAAAGGGCATCAACAAGGATGAATCCTTACTGCAAACTAGTGAGTCACTCGCATTCTAGAACATGATACAAGAAGACAAATAGCATGAAAGAGATATTGTATTAACACATAAGAGAAATTACATACTGTGAGATACCAGAGACCAGAATCCTCATTACAGTCATAACCCCTCCTCACTGAGACCCTACGGGCTCTGAAGCTTCATACAGAAGATATTACAGGATGTATACGAGAGCCTTTTCACTGCACAGTTTGCTGATAAAAATCTGGAACCTCCACAATGTCTTATTTCTGAGTATTTATAGAACAGATCGAAAATTCTAGAGGAGGAGGTAGATGAAGCACATTTAATGACTCAACTTGAACCAAAATGGCGGAAAACATTCGCGCCCTCCCTATGAATGACTGACTATAATTAAATGTACTTTACAATCTGTATTCAGAAATAAATGCTGGGAGATTTAAAATCTCCTTATATACAAGACACAGGTAATAAAATATATACATAGTGCTGCCTGTAGCCGAGGGAAAATCTGCTGCCGTAAGAGACTTGAGATAATCTGCGTTCCTGTACTGTACTCTCGGCCCTTAGCTTTGAATTTGAATTCTGGATCTTAAATGTGGGGCGAATTTCTCTGGAGGGTTCTGTAGCTCCATATCTTAGTCTTCTTTAATGGCTATCACCTCTCCCACCTACCCTCGGCTTCTTCCTTTAATTTCGCCAGCAGAATATGTCCTTTGGTATGCTCCTGATCTTTGCAATGGAGGCGGCAAGTTAAAGCGCCTACTAAGTCGTTTTAAAACCTGCAAAACCCGCAAAACATTAGAGAAAATTGACTCGGAGATAGGGAGTGTGGAAAAGGGAGATGATAACGACGTCGTGAAGACGAACAAATAACAGGAATACGTATGGTGGCAGAAGCGACTTGATGAAGGCTCGACAGATGGACGAAATGTGGAATTTCTTCGTGACACAGTCTGGTCGTGAGGAAGGAATAACGAGAAATAAAACATATAAATGAACACACATATATATATATATACATATAAAGGGGTGATGTCATGGATACACGGGGGCATGACACATGGGTGCACAGGAGAACAAGTGGAAGACTGACGAGGCGGCGGAGTCAACGGGTGGAAGTGGGTGAGAGCGACACGGTGGCGGGCCATAGGACATGGCAGACGCATGTTAACGGGCGGGCAGTTCTGGTACACCCCCACCGTTGGATAGAGATCGGGAGATCCAACGACTCGCATGAATTCCGCTGCCCGACGATTGTACAGACATTAATGCGCGGGAGAAAAGCGGTTTCCCGCTCGTACCAAAGACACGCGGCATATGATTTATGGCATCGCTGCTCCTGTGGCAAATACCGCCGCTTCGATGAGGGTGGTGCGGGGGAATACCACCAGTTTCAGGCGCGCGGGGCCCTCCATAATAAACGTTTGCCGCCCCGTTGATTTAATTAGATCGGACGGTGGATATTACGCCCGAAACACAAACGATAAGCCCCCCTTTCTTTTGGCCTGTGGTCCTTGGGCTCGGGTCGTATGACAGCAACGAGGGGAGGGGCTTAGGACTTGGGGGCTTCGGCCCAATATATTTAAATTGCGGGCCTTTATCATCGGGACAGTGTATTTTCGGAGCGGAAAAGGTGGCGATAAGCACGACATGGAGATTTTGATCGCGAAGGATGTTTGCAGCGAAATTTAATGGGACCGATGGTCAAAATTTAAATGGAAGGGGAAATATGTACAACATCGGCTCCATCTGGGGACGGCATGGTCGTCCTCGGGCATGTCGAGAACACGCAGACCATTCAATATTTCACTCTGCTACTTAATTTCCTCTGCGCCCCCGCTTCAGGTAATTATCAGCATTCTTTTCCTTTATAAAAATAAAAGCCAAAACAAACTATATACAATATATACAATCAGGCATTCCCAGCCTGGGTCAGAATTGAAAATACGGTTTGAGGAATTGGCCATTCACGGGGGCATCGAGCAAATCACCCTGTAAATTTTCTAAAGAAAAGGTGTTGTTTCTTCCCAGCTTCACTATTTTGAATGGCCCAAACCACAGCGGATCAAACTTAGCATGCTTGCCCTTTTCTGCTCTGCGAACATCCCATCTGAGAACCAGGTCCCCAATTTGAAACTTTCTATCCTTTGCATGTTGATCAAATACATTTTTCATTTTCTCCTGGTATTCTATCAATTTTTGGTCCACCTGGTTCCGTGTTTCCTCCAATTCAATCAATTGATTTATCCTTCTGATCATATCATCTAGTTCTTCCTGGTTTTCCTGCATAAAACGTGCCACAGGCAGTGCCAATTGCATAGGAAACACGGCTGCTCTTCCATATACCAACTCATATGGGGATTTCCCTGTTGCTCTTTTGCTGGTTATTCTATTTTCCCATAGAGCAAATTTCAATTGAGAGTCCCAATTCTTCTGATTCTCACTTATTGTTTTCTTCAGTGCTCTCACCAGGGTTTTATTAGATGACTCAGCTAGACCATTTCCCCGGGGATAGTAGGCTATGGAGTGAGTCAATGTAATGTTATACCTTTGGCAGAATTTTACGAACCTGGCAGACTTAAAAGCCTGTGCATTGTCCGTTACAATTCTGGCAGGACAACCAAACCTTGATATGATATTGTCCTCTATAAACTTCATTATTACAGCATCTGTAGCATTTCTAGTAGGTATGGCTTCCACCCATTTCGTGAAATAGTCTGTGGCTGTCAATATCCATTTATGTTGGCCACTTGATGGGGGATGTATCTCTCCTATAAAATCTAATCCCCATTTCTGAAATGGTTCATTTACATGAATAGGGATCAAGGGCAATGTTGCTAATTTCTGCCTTTCTGCAAATCTTTGGCATTTGTCACATGCTCTGACCCAAGCAAAAGTATCTGAATACAACTTTGGCCAGTAGAAACCAGCCCTCAAAATTTTATGTGTTGTAGCCCTCCAGCTGTAATGTCCTCCACATATCCCCTCATGAAATTTTGTCATTACATTCTGCACTTCATTCTCTGTGAGGCATAAAAGTAATATGCCTAGAGGGTCTCTCCAATAGAGCTGTCCATTGGCAATTATATATTTATGAGATTTCATCCTTACAGCTCTGTATCTTACCTTATCACAACCCGGAGGACAACTAAGTGTCAAAAGATATTCAATTATTTCTTTATACCATGGACTAGTTAGATATTTCACATGTACCTTTTAGGTGGCCATCTCTAGTCCTTGCGGCTCTTCTTCCTTTTCGAATTCTTCATTCGCTATCATAGATAGATTGATGCCTAGAGCTTGATGATTAGATTCAGACAACATCTTGGCAAGTCCCTGTCCTTTAATTAACTTAGTAGGCCTTATGTCCAAATCATACTCCTGAATTTTTGCAATCCATCTTCCTCTTCTACCTTCGCTGTCTCCCTGAACCAGAATGTCTTTGACAACTGCTGTGGGGACATATGCAGTAATATGAGATTGCAAAACATACACTCTAAAGGCTTTAAGGGACTTCACCAGGGCATATGCCTGCTTCTCCAATATATTATATCTCAATTCAGCATCATAAAGCACTTGACTGAAGAAAGCTATAGGTTGTTCATATCCCTCTTCATTTTTCTGCAATAACACTCCAGCAACTGTGTGAGGTGAAGCAAATGAAAATATCATAAATGGCTTGCTGTAATCTGGTCTGGCTAACACTGGAGCTTCAGCGAATGCCTGTTTTATTCTTGTGAATGCATCTCTAGACTCCTGGGACCATTTTACTTCATTTTCCTTTTTCAACATATTGGTTATGTGCCTAACTATCTCTGCATAGTTAGGAATAAATCTTCTCAAGAAATTAATTCGGCCTAAAAATACCTGTACTTCTTTCTTATTTCTTGGCAAAGGAATGTTGTTTATCACTTCAACTCTCTTAGGGTCAATTTTCACACCTTCTTTAGTCACAATGTGCCCTAAGAGTTTTCCCTCATCTAATGCAAACAAAGATTTTTGAGGGTTAAGAGAAAGGCCATACCTTCTGCATTTTTCAAAAGTTCTTCTTAAATGCTCAATATGCTCATCATCATTCTTTGAAAACACTGTGATATCGTCAAGGTACACCACCAAGAACTTGTCCTGTTCTCCGAAAAAGGCTATGTCCATTGCCCTCTGAAAAGTAGCTCTTGCATTAATTAATCCAAATGGCATCCTGGCGTACATAAATGTTCCCCATGGTGTGGTAAATGCATTTTTCTTCTGATCTTCTGGAAAAACAGCTACCTGATTATAACCGGAAAAACCATCCATCATTGACATTCTGGATGCTCCCACTACTTTCTGCAGGATGTGATCCATTTTAGGCAGTGGATAATTATCTTTGAGAGATGCTCTATTTAAATTCCTGAAATCCACACACATCCTTATTTCTCCATTCTTCTTCCTAACAGGAACAAGATTTGCTACCCACTCTGAGTATCTTAATGGTACAATTATCTTGGCCTTTAGTAACTTCTTGATTTCTTTTTCAATCGAGGGAAGCAGCAGAGGGTTTATCTGTCTGAGCTTCTGCTTATATGGCTTTGCATCTTCCCTCAATGGAATCTTGTGTTGCATTATACTAACATCAAAAGTTTTTAGGTCCTGATAGGACCAAGCAAATACATCTTTATAAGATTGAAACAACTTCAAATATTTTTCTTTGTATTCTTCTGGGACTCTTTGAGATAATCTAACAATTTTAGGATCAACATGAGTACCCAGATTCAAATCTTCCACTTGATCTTCTTCTGTTACCTTGTTTGGCTGCATGGGTACATCATCTTTGTTAAATAATCTTTCTAGAGGGACTAGGCCTCTAGGTATAACATTTCCTTTCAGCTGCAGCATTCTGTTTCCTGCTATCTTTTCTTCCCATTCGTTTTCTGCAATATTTTCAACTTCTTCCTCTTCATTATCATCAATCTCCATATTGGAGAATTCTCCCACAGTCTCCATAAATCTTTTCATTTGTTCATCATCTTCGAATACCTGCCAATGCTTTATATTATCTGGAATGGATGGTCTGTACCGTACCTCCACTTCATATCTTAGAAGCGGATTCCGAGGAGGACGGAAAGTACTGGCAGCTACAGCAAGAGAGTCTGCTACTCTGTTTTGCTCCCGGGGCATGAACTGTATGTTAAACGCTGAGAATAAGTTTTCTATCATGTCCCATACTTCATTTCTATATGCTCTGAGCCGAGGGTGTTTAGTTTGACATTCATTTTTGATCTGCCTCACTACCAGCTCAGAGTCTCCAAACACTTTCAGACACTGGATGCCCATGTTTCTAGCTGTTTGCAGTCCCAATAATAGTGCTTCATATTCAGCTACATTGTTTGTAGCCTCATACTCCAATTTAAAAGACAGTGGCACCCATTTCCCTGTAGGAGAAATCAACAATACCCCAGCTCCATTGCCTTCCCTTGAATATGCTCCATCAAAATGCAAAGTCCAAATCTCTGATTCCTGCTCTTCTTTAGGCTGCTCAGCTTGGATCTGACCAAAAAGGGGCTCATGTGCATAATTTTGATCTTCTTCTAACATCAAACATGAAAAGTCTCCCTCTTTGTTATAAACTGGAGAATTTTCTGAGCAGTCAGCCTTAGTTACCATTTTAACAAATCTAGTCTCCCTGTACAACCTCCTTTCTTGACCTCCAAAGACTGGGACAGTAGCATATGTTAAATCCAATTTAATCCCGATCTTGGTACCCCAGGATCTTGACAACAGCATGCCAAAGCGAGCTGGGATATCAGCAACCACAATGTCCATGACCACACTCTTTGCTGGGATTTGAGCCAAATTGACCACTAAATCTTTGATCATTCCCAAGCATTTAACCCTTTTAGAATCAAATGAATATAAATCCTTATATGGTCTTGTAATTTGCAGCCCTAGGTATTCCATGACAGACAGAGGCATAAGATTATGGGAAGCCCCAGAATCTAACATACAATTGTGTAGCAGCAGGTCATGAATGACTAGAGACACATAAAAGGGCGGAGTAGAAGGATCTATCTCCTCGACGTGTGGGCCAAAGACTACCATGGGTCTTTCTTCTTGAAGATTTAAGCTATCAGGTGCAATTGGTATTTCAGGAGGAAGCATAAAAGCGGTAACTTGAGACTGATATATAGGCTGTTTCAATAACTCAGTCAGGGGGACAAGAATCTTATTCTTCTCAAGCTCTTTTTGCAGATTAAAAGCAGATGGGGGCTTTTCTGTCACTACTTCTTTGGACTCCTTATTTTCGACTGAAGATTTAATTTCTTTTGACACTGGCTCAGCATTAGGAGGACTGACTATTTTTGAAGAAGAAGGAATCTGATCATTGGACTGCGAGGAAGCATTTAGAGGATTCTTACCTTTTTCTATGCTCTTCTTTGTTGCTAATTCCTTCTGAGCAGATGCTTCTTTCTGAGGTGGCTCCTCTTCTTGATCTTGAGTTCTGGTCCTCTTCCTTGAAGATCTGAGATCATATTTTACATTGAATTGTGCTTGCATGAAATCAGCAAATTGCTTACAATAATGATCAATCTCTGCTTCTTCATCTTCTTCTTGCACTGGGCAATCCATATCATCAGTGTTTGAAAAAGCCAGATTTGAGTCTTCTAATCCATAAGCTGCATCTCCAGTGGAGTCATCTGCTGGTCCTTCCAGGTACAAAGGATGAGGTATCTGGTCTTGTTGTTCCTTTGCTTCTCTCGGCAATATCTGCAATGGAGGTCTTCTATGCTGAGGATTGTATCCTCTGTTCAGAGCATTGTAATAGTTCTTGGGAGCTGCAGTTTTAGCTTCCAGTTCTAGCTTAACCATCTTCTTTATCATCTTGCTTATTTCATCCATCTTGTCAGAGTCTTTGTCTTGTAGAGGTAGAAACCTCTTCTTTGCCTCTCCTTCTAGTATCTTGTTCGACTTTTCCCTTTGACTTACCAGTGGCAGCAAAATTTGCCTCCAACTCTAGAGCATCTGTCTGAGCATCATCCAGGGTGACAGGCATTCTTTCCCGCAGAGAGAAACCAAAATCAGAGTCAAAAGCTGCTATGAAAATTATCTTGGCAGCAGCCTCATGGGGCTTCATTTCAGGAGGCAGGCGCAGATATAACTTGTTAAATCTTTTGATAAACTCTGATACCCCTTCATTCTGTTTCTTCTTCATAGTATTAAACTCAGTAAGGCACATTCCATAATCTTTCTTTTCTCCCCACTTCTTGAGAAAAGCATTCTCCATCTGGTCCCAGGTGGTGATTGAATGGTTTGCCAATGTCTTGAACCATTTTCTGGCTTCACCTTCCAAGGATTGCACAAATAACCTCAGGACCACATCCAGATGTTCAACATTTAAGTTCTCTGCAAAAGAGCATTGGTCTCGAGGTGCTTCTGAGCATCAACTTCATTCTCACCATTAAATCTCGGCAGAATCTTCAAATAGTCTTGTGGCATATCGTTTAGCGCTTGGGGCAAGGCCAGAGGAGCATATTTATTTAATAGAAAAGCAGGAACATTGGCCATTGGGGGAGGCGGGGGTTGCACAACAATTTGAGATACAGATGAAGGGAGAGGAGTAGGAGGAAATGGAGTATGAATAACAATGGGAATATATTGCACAGAAGCCTGAGGTGTAGATGGGAATAACTCACGGTTAACAGCAGCTACTTCTGTGACCTCTTTAATTTCTTCAGCCTCGAAAGCAGGATGAGATTCTCCTTCAATCCAGGTATTTCCTCTACGTGGAGTTTCTGAGTAAAACTCGGGTTTTTCTGTTCTAACTTCTTGAGAAGAAGAGGGCGGATGATCTTCAACGGAATATTCAGGGTTTTCAGAACGAACTGACTTCTTCTCTTTCCAAGCTCTTTTATGAATGATCTTCTCCGGTCAGACACAGGTGTTTTCGGCTGTGAGGTATCTGACCTCAAATGGGGCTTCCGGGAAGCCAGGACTTCCAATAAAATTTATCAAATAAAGACCAGTGGAGTCGCCAAGGTGAGAAATCTGCAACTCTTCACCTCTCTGTGCTCACCTGATTAGAGAGTGAATATGAGATGTCGAACCCAGGGAAACAGATATTCTTGAATTCGTTCCCCGGCAACGGCGCCAGAAAGATGTTGTGGATGATTTTGTCACCCCCTTAGAGACAGCCTAGAGTTGCCATAGACCAGTGCCTAGGACATCTTAATATAGCAAGGAGCCCTTTTAGTTTGGGTTGTCAGTCCAAGAACTCGCTTACTATCTCTTGTTTGAACAAGGAAATTAGTTTTGAATGGGACCAATCTCTCTCAGAAGCTGACACAAAGATAAGAATAATGTAGGAACATCATGTAAAACTTCAGCATGAAAGCATCAGAAAGTTAAGAGACCGCTTACTGTAAAGAGGGCCGATTCAAATAATATATCACAAAAATCAGATATCAGGAAGTGAGTGCGGTGAGGAAACATAAGAAGATATTAGTTGGCATGAGACTGATACCCAGATACACAACAGAACCATATAAAGGTGCACCAATTTACGAATCCTTATATGACAATGGCGTTTTAAAAGCACCCTCCTCAAGCAACTAATATAGCAGAAAATATGGAAAGAGTGAACATGGAACAGTATACCATGACTAGGCCTATTTAAAGCGCTTGACTAATTCCAGAAAGGGCATCAACAAGGATGAATCCTTACTGCAAACTAGTGAGCCACTCGCATTCTAGAACATGATACAAGAAGACAAATAGCATGAAAGAGATATTGTATTAGCACATAAGAGAAATTACATACTGTGAGATACCAGAGACCAGAATCCTCAATACAACTATAACCCCTCCTCACTGAGACCCTACGGGCTCTGAAACTTCATACAGAAATGTTACAAAATGTATACAGAAGCTTTCTCGCTGCACAGTCTGCTGACAGAAATCTGGAACCCTTCAGAAATCTTATTTCTGAGTATTTATAGAAAAGACAGAAACTTCTGGAGGAGGAGGGAGACGAGGCATAATTAATGACTCAGTTTGAAACAACATGGCGGAAAACATTCGCGCCTCCTATGAATAGTCGACTATAATTAAATGTACTTTACAATACGTATTCGAAATAAATGTTTAGGGAGATTTAAAATCTCTTATATAAGACACGGGTAATAAAATTTATACATAGTCTTTGCACAATAGCCAGAAATCTATTAATATAGTAAGAGACTTGAGATAATCTGCGTTCCTGTACTGTACCCTCGGCCCTTAACTTTGAATTTGAATTCTGGATCTTAAATGCAGGGCGAATTTCTTTGGAGGGTTCTGTAGCTCCATATCTTAGTCTTCTTTAATGGCTATCACCTCTCCCACCTACTCTCGGATTCTTCCTTTAATTTCGCCAGCAGAATATGTCCTTTGGTATGCTCCTGATCTTTGCAATGGAGGCGGCAAGTTAAAGCGCCTACTAAGTCATTTTAAAACCTGCAAAACCCGCAAAACATTAGAGAAAATTGACTCGGAGACAGGGAGTGTGGAAAGGAGATGATAACGACGTCGTGAAGGCAGACAAATAACGAGAATACGTATGGTGGCGAAGCGACTTGATGAAGGCTGGCGAGATGGACGAAATGTGGAATTTCTTCGTAACACGGTCTGGTCGTGAAGGGCAATAAAGGAAATAAAACATATAAACGAACACACATATATATATATATACATATAAAGGGGTGATGTCATGGATACACGGGGGCATGACACATGGGTGCACAGGAGAACAAGTGGAAGACTGACGAGGCGGCGGAGTCAACGGGTGGAAGTGGGTGAGAGCGACACGGTGGCGGGCCATAGGACATGGCAGACGCATGTTAACGGGCGGGCAGTTCTGGTACACCCCCACCGTTGGATAGAGATCGGGAGATCCAACGACTCGCATGAATTCCGCTGCCCGACGATTGTACAGACATTAACGCGCGGGAGAAAAGCGGTTTCCCGCCCGTACCAAAGACACGCGGCATATGATTTATGGCATCGCTGCTCCTGTGGCAAATACCGCCGCTTCGATGAGAGTGGTGCGGGGGAATACCACCAGTTTCAGGCGCGCGGGGCCCTCCATAATAAACGTTTGCCGCCCCGTTGATTTAATTAGATCGGACGGTGGATATTACGCCCGAAACACAAACGATAAGCCCCCCTTTCTTTTGGCCTGTGGTCCTTGGGCTCGGGTCGTATGACAGCAACGAGGAGAGGGGCTTAGGACTTGGGGGCTTCGGCCCAATATATTTAAATTGCGGGCCTTTATCATCGGGACATTGTATTTTCGAAGTGGAAAAGGTGGCGATAAGCACGACATGGAGATTTTGATCGCGAAGGATGTTTGCAGCAAAATTTAATGGGACCGATGGTCAAAATTTAAATGGAAGGGGAAATATGTACAACACTCCTAAATCAAATGTCAATATAAGATAACTCTACATTAACAAATCTACAAGAGTATATGAAAACAAATTAGATCAAAGCATGAGTAAAATGAATTATACCAATGATCAACAATTCATCACACTCCAAAAGGAGGAACACCTCATGAATGAAACCCCAAAGTCTTTATTGATATTTCTGAAAGTGTACAAGGCAGCAGCGCTTCCGCAAGTACAATAGTTTGTAAACAATGATTACAATATGAGAGCCCATGGCTCCATTATATAGAAAGTTGGGAGCAAATCCCAATGAAGAACCATATGCCAAGTGGTGAGAGGGAGGAGATCTCAAGGCAAATTCGAATTTGGTAAGTGGAGCTCCAATGCCAAGTGTAAAAATCGAATTCTTGCAAGCGGACATCATTTTATTTTTCCCTTATGTGCCAAATTCGAATTCTATGATGGAATGACATGTGTATATGGTTGGTAACCCATGTGGGGACATTTTCCCACAAAAATCTCCATCAAATATTCTCCCAAATCCTCCCAAATATGCACTAACTTCACAAATTCGAATTTCCAAGTAAGCAACTCTCATTTAATGCCGGAAATTCAATTTTATTTGAGCACATTTCTTTTCCTTGATTTTAGGAGTCCATATCACCTTGGAACTTCACTTTAACTCCTCCATAATTTTCCACCTCATTTCTACCTCATTTAGCATGTTTGGATATTTCTTTTTCTCCATTTATTTAATTTCTGGCTTAATTAATTGCCAAATTTCCCACTAAACTTAGGAAAAGTGGGTTTTGAGGGTTCAAAACACATTTTTAACCCCTCAAAGTGTGTCATAGTAGAAAGTTGAGCGTGAGAGGTGTAATTTTGATTACTCATACGCCATACAACTTCTCTAAACAACACTTATTACAATTCAATTACAATTTTTATTGCAATTTTCGACTTACGGGAAATCTAAAAAATTAAAAAATCACTACCTAGACCTAACCAAATTCCACGAAATTTTGTGTGATCTAGTATGGTAATATACATTGACTCTAGACACTAGGAGTCACCCAAGGCCTCACCATCAAGCCGTACTCCGGCTTTGGGGTAAAATTGAAGGAAAAAACTCAATTAATTATTAACTCCTAGTAGGGAGATGATAATTAACCAAGTAAAAAAACCGTCCCAGAGTAATACTCACTTGTTGGCAAGGTCCCAGGGTACCTAGGCATGTTACAGATTCAATACTGACTCAAAACTCATCATTACTAGCATCACTTATTACAATTCCCCGTAGGGCGTGGAATCTGGGTACAAGAGAAAATGATAAGAAGTAGAAGTAGAGTTTAAAAACTTTGTTGAACTGATGATATCTGATGGTACAAATGTCTCCTGGTTTATCCTTGGGCATGGAGTCTTCTCATTATCATCAGGTGCTACTCCAGTGGTCAACATTTGGCTCCATATGGGGATGCATGCTAGATATGAAGTGATAGTATGCAAGAACCTGGAGTCTGCATCCACCGACCAAAGATATATATTAGCAGTATCCATTCAAAATATCATAAATAAAATCAAGTACAGTAATGGAAATTTATACTAGGAAACATAAATAACAATTTATTCATGAAATAAAACTACTTAAACAAAATTTACAAGGGATAGGGTTAGGAATATGATACACAGGATGCCCCATGGCATCAAATGTCTTCGATGAAATCCATCTTGAGAACTTGCCTACTCACAGGCAAATCTATTGGCTGTTTCTCTGATGTGCCTTGTCCAATTTTGACTATCTTAGGACTATGACTTACCCCACTGTTAACCTATTTGTGGCCATCAGATACACCAAATATCTTCCTTTTCCTTTTTCGACTTTTGATGTGTTGAGGTTTGGTCCTGCTCAAAATTGGTGATTCATTTTTTATATCATTTTTCTTTTTTCGTTTTTTTCTTTTCTTCTTGGTTAGTTGCGATGGCGATGATGATGCAATCACTGTCAATCCAACTGATCTGTCTTGAAAATGCTCTGATGGAAGATTTGAAGTACCCAAGCCTTTTGAGCTATGCCTAATCTATTCATTTTGAATCCGTTCTATTAGGGGGGGAAGAAAATTTGTCAACACAACATCACTTCTTGTCTGGCATGATCTATAGATAATCTCATTGTTGGGTCTCCTTGGATCCTCAACATGATATCTTTTCTCTAACTCTCGATCAAGTCTGACAAAGGTATCATTTGGCATGGGGATGGTGGCATATGATAAATCCATTTGAAGGCTACCACCTAAATCTGATGCCCATTTTCTTGATAGGAGCATTCCCCATGAATCAGGAACATCTATCACAACCAGTGTTTTAAAACCGGCCGGTTTGAACCGGTAACCGGCCAAACTGGCCGGTCAGCTAAGTCACTGGGTGGAACCGGCCCTGCAACCGGGTTCAAGGGGGCATCTCACCAAAAAATCCTGGTTAACCGGACCTAACCGGCCGGTTAGGTGTCCCATGCTCAAGTTTGTGCTACCATTTCAGGAGGGCAAGGGGGGCTTCACTTGACTTTGCCTACCCTCTCATTTTCCTGACCCATCCTCTTGGCAATTAATGGTAATGTTAAATTCTTAAAGTAAAAGTGACATTTCCTTTATTTTTCATTTTCATCCTTTTACTTAAATTTTTAACATTACCATGAAATGACTCGGGATGTTTAAGAGTGGTTTCGTCCTCATTGGATTTCATATGGAGAAACTAGAATTTTAGATTTCACTCAAAATTCAGCAGACTTAATGGTTTTCAGGGTTTCATGGTTTGGGGGTTTGCAATGTTTCCATTTGTTTCTATCATGTGTAAGTGTACGAGATTGGCATTTGATCAAGAGCATGAAGTCATTTAAGAACCTTGATGTTGGTGGCATTGATTGTTGAACTTTGTTGATGTTGGTGGTATTGATTGTTGAACTCGCCTACCGTGGCCTTAACAAGAATTTACCCTTCACTAAAAGGAAAACAACTGGTTAGGCATGCTAATATTTTTCTACTGCATTTTAAGGTTGAGGAAATGAACCCTTCACTCAAACCAAAATCACTGGTTAGGCATGTTAAACTTTTTCAATTTCTATCATGTTATAAGGTTGAGCAATCCAAGTCTGAAGACTTTGAGCTAGATAATGTTTATGTATCTCTTGTTGATGATCCCATTTCTAGTAGCGATGAATCAATGATGAGTTTCATGAGAGACCATGTTGCTCAGTGATTTGTAGTTTTGATGTCTATTTTTGCTACTACTACTACTACTAAAGTTGTAGAGGAGTTTTAGGAGTCCTCAAACTTTGAGCCATATTATTTATGTGGCTCATGTTGATGATCCCTTGTCTAGTAGTGGTGATGATTTTGATCATGATGAGGAGTGATCATGTTGTTGATCACTAATATGTAGTCTTGTATTAGGCCAATGGCCTCATAGCTTGTAGCATTGCTTTTGGACTTTATGGGCCATTTGGAGCCTCATTGCTTATGTATTTTTTGATGATATGTATTGCACTCGGTGCCATTTTGATATATTCACCTTTGCATGGTATATAAATGAGAAAACTTTGCATATTTTGTCTCTATTGGCTTGGAATCATGGTTGCAAATCTTAAAAATAGTTTTTTTTTATTAAAAAATAATTATTTAATGTATTTTTTTTAAAACCGGTTCATTGAGATCTGACCGCTCCCGGTTAGACCGGTTCCCGTTAGAAACCCGGTTCATTAGGTCCACCGGTCCGGTCACCGGTTCTGGTTTTTAAAACATTGATCACAACAATATCCATAGTCGTTATTCTGTCTAGGTATGCAACTAGGAAAACCTGTAAATCTTTAATTATCCCACACACTTCAATTCTTTTAGAATCCATTGAACATATGTTGTGATAGTGCCTAGATACCCTTAAATTCAATTGCTCCATGACTTTCTTGGTCATGACATTTGATGAAGCCCCTGAATCAAGCATGCAGTTGTGTAAAAGACGATCATTCACTATCAAAGAAACATAAAATGGTAGATGATCTTCGTTCCCCACATAACAGTTCATACTTTTCAATACAATTTCTTCATCTTCTTGTTCATTATTAGGCTTTTCTTCCCTTTGAGTAACTTCAATTGCACTTAGTAACTTGGCCCTTTGAGATGGTATCTTTAAAAGGTCTGTTACTGGGATAAAAACCTTTGCATTATTCACCCAATTGCCCAAGTCAAAATTTAATTCTAAAGTAGGAGGAGAAAAATTTATGTGATTATTCCGGTCTTGAATATCCCTTCTCTGATAAGTCATCCCTTTGTGTTTTACCATAGCAAGAATTTGTCCAGATGTAGGCTTTTCCCCAAAAATCTTAGTGACTTTGTCAAAATTTGCAATCATATTGTCAACCCAAAGAATATTAGGACTATGGTCAATCTCTTGATTACTTTCAATGGTATATATTTGATCTTCCATGGAGAACATATTGATTTGACCACTAGTTCCTACATGTTCTTCTCCCAACATGCTACCTTCCATAATTCTCTTTACATATGGGCATGTGGCTTCTTCATGGAACTCATTACATGGCCTACAAAAAGGGGGAATCTGATCTACCATGTTGGTGGATTCCAATGGATTTGGAGGCATATAATCTTGTTGAGGGCCTTTATTCTTTTGCCATCCATTATTTGGCTTAGGTTGGAATCTTTGCACTTGCGATCTTTCCATGGCCACCAACCTACTTTGCATGGCTTGCATTTCTTAAGTGTGGTTTGCTTCCATGCTCTTGATGAGTTGAGTTAATTCCTTAATAGGATCATGGGTAGCCTCTTCCTTGGCCTTGCCTTTGGAATCATTCGATTTCGATGGCCCTCTAGTGAAACCAGGAATCTCAGATTTTCCTGATTGCTTTTTGGCCCTCTCCATTTTCAAGGCTTCAGTTTGAGCTACACCCAAAGTTGTAGGCTCCTTTCTTCTCAACTCATAAGCAGTGTCAACACCAAAAGAATCCAGATAGGAACATAAGAGAAATTCATCAAGAGGTTTAACAGTAGTAGGCATGCTTTTAACCAATTCATTGAATCTCTTGTTAAACTCTTCCATGGTTTCATTCTCATTCTTCTTCATGGTGATAATGGCACTGATCAAATGACTATTCTCTCTTCTCTCTCCATACTTTCCCAAGAAAGCATTAACAATCGTTTGTAAAGAATCATACGAGTTAGCAGGTTGCTCAGTGAACCAATCAAGAGCATCCTCTTCCAAAGAGAGAACGAAAACCTCATCTTTACATCCTCATAGTTAGCAACGTTACACCACTTAAAGATGCATACATTAAAGTTCTTCACATGTGATGCAGTGCTAATGGCATTGTTACCTTGAAAAGAAGGCAACCTTTCAATAGCCTTGTCAGGGATATTGTGAGGATAGCCATTAATGTTAGCAAAGTTACAAGGAGCAAAAAGATCATTCATGATGTTAGGCTCAACTTGTTCTTGAAACAACAAATGAATGTCAGAAATAGCCTCTTGCCCAAGATTAGCAAGAGCTCTACTATAAGAAAGTCTATTTAACCTCTCTCTAAAAACCCTTTCAGGATCAGGAGAGGGGCTAACTAGACCACTTGAATTTCTCCTAGTAGAAACTCTTGCAAAATTAGGATTGAGTGGAGTCGCCACTTGAGAAAGAATCTAAATCTAAAATTCAAATATGTCAAAACTTAAAGTTAGTCGTTTTTCCAGGCACAAGAAGACTTGTCCCCGGCAACGGCGCCAAAAAATGTTATCGCTTGCCGCCTACACCTACCTACAGTTAGTGGGAAAAGCCTTCAACCCCACAGGTGTGGTTGGTGGCAAGGAACTCAGAGAAGGGGTTGTCACCTATTCCCAACTCTCTCCATTTAAGCTATCTCCTAGGTTAGCTAAGGGGGGTGGTCCCTAAAGGAAAACTAAGTTAAAGATGTGAGATTTCTAGGAGAATTGATTAGAAGGAATTACTTATCAAAGATGACTCGATTCCAATATGTAAACAAACATATAAATATATGAGCAATATTCAATGATGTGTTCAAAATATAGACAAGTGCTTTAAAGTAAATGACAAATGCTTACTCAAAAATGAAATTCAAGATATAATGACAATAATCCCACAAAGGAAGTGTTAGACCAAGATCACAATATGCAATTAAATTTGCAACACCAAATAAGGGTATTTGCCAATGAAACGAGATATATCAATCATCCATAAGCATAATGATTATTAAAATGACAACATGCAATGAAGTTGCATGTAGAAGCAAATTTCCAAGTACCATAGAATTAAACTTGTTGCAAAATTTAAGGAATTAAAATGCTTGCATCCAAAGTGCTTCTTGAGATAATATTTGCATGTGAATCTTTAAACCATTAAGATAGCAAAAAATTTGGGAACTTTGCAAGTAAATGTGATGAGATAGTGCTCTTGGTTTATTTTATTAATTAGTTCTAAAGCAAGGCTACAATTGAACTCTAATCCTCAGACCTCACCCTCGGCCAAATATTTGGAACTCACAGTGAGGAGTCCATAGAGGTAGAGGGTCCCTAAAACGTCTATTCAACCAACTTAAGTTGGAGGTAAATTTTAGAGATACAAGTCTAGTATGAAAAGTGAAATGCCTAAATGATATGAAAGTGAGTTTGCAAGTGCTATGTAAAAGATGGAGATGATTCAATTAAATATGCTTCATAGTTAGAACAATAACTCAAGTTGCCATAAATTGAAATTGCTATGCTTCTTTACTTGTAGTATATTGTGAAATTTATCCAAATGAGAAATAGATCACAAAACAGTAAGTGATGGCAAATGAGATTGAAAACTAAGAAATTAAAGGACTATGCGATTTATGTTACTTCCCAATTAGCGCATGCATATGTGATGTGAAAGAAAATGGAAATGTCAAAACCACTAAGTCAATTCATTTACAAATTCTCTCCTTTGAAATGAAGAGATAGGGATGCCAACGGGTAAAACCCACGCTCCCACAACAAAAACAGAAATTTTTATTAATTTTACAAGAATGAAATGACCATGAGGCCTTTTCTAAACCAAGGAAAGTCTTTAGAAATAAAAATTGAGACCATAGACTTTTCCTCGGTGAGAATTTCTAAGAACTAAAAATAAATTCAGACTTTACAATAGGAGAAGAGAAGCTGAGCCTCTTCTATGCCCACAACCAAAGAAGAGAGAGTTATCTTCATCATTTGAAATTCAGCCCAAAGGTCCTGCAACAACTTGTTAGTAATTTCTTGTAGTTGTTCACTCAAACTGTCACAAGAAAAAATTCGAAAGAGAGCTACAAAACCAATCAAATATTAGATAGATAAAATTACAAAATATTGCACAACAATTTACAAAGGGCTAAGCCAAAGAGTTCGAGTAAACTCTCCTCTTTGCTTAGTCATATTCAAGCTCTTAGATAGCAAATGAAAGCAATGAAGTATAATGTTTTAAAAGATATTCAAATTTAGAAGTATTTGGCTTGTATATAAGCTATGTCTCAAAACCCCTGCAAAACCACTTTGTAAGATAAGACTATGAAGGTTCAAAGAACAAATGAGAGCTCCTTTGAGAATGTATCAACAGTGGGTTGGTCTCTCCAAAGACTTCCCCCAACACTTGATTCTTTGATCCCAACAAGATGTTCCCTCTACAAAACTTCAATCAAGAATTAGTTCCATATAGATCTAGCAATAAACAATGATAAGAAACTCTAGAGATTTATTTGAAACCAACTAGAGCATTCTATACCTAGAGCATACTCCTACATCAAATGTCAATGTAAGATAGCTCTACATTAACAAATCTACAAGAGCATATGAAAACAAATTAGATCAAAGCATGAGTAAAAGGAATTATACCAATGATCAACAATTCATCACACTCCAAAAGGAGGAACACCTCATGAATGAAACCCCAAAGTCTTTATTGATATTTCTGAAAGTGTACAAGGCAGCAGCACTTCCGCAAGCACAATAGCTAGTAAACAATGATTACAATATGAGAGCCCATGGCTCCATTATATAGAAAGTTGGGAGCAAATCCCAATGAAGAACCATATGCCAAGTGGTGAGAGGGAGGAGATCTCAAGGCAAATTCGAATTTGGTAAGTGGAGCTCTAATGCCAAGTGTAAAAATCGAATTCTGGCAAGTGGACATCATTTTCTTCTTCCCTTATGTGCCAAATTCGAATTTTATGATGGAATGACATGTGTATATGGTTGGTAACCCATGTGGGGACATTTTTCCACAAAAATCTCCACCAAATATTCTCTCAAATCCTCCCAAATATGCACTAACTTCAAAAATTCGAATTTCCAAGTAAGCAACTCTCATTTAATGCCGGAAATTCAATTTTATTTGAGCACATTTCTTTTCCTTGATTTTAGGAGTCCATATCACCTTGGGACTTCACTTTAACTCCTCCATAATTTTCCACCTCATTTCCACCTCATTTAGCATGTGTGGATATTTATTTTTCTCCATTTATTTAATTTATGGCTTAATTAATTGCCAGATTTCCCACTAAACTTAGGAAAAGTGGGTTTTGAGGGCTCAAAACACATTTTTAACCCCTCAAAGTGTGTCATAGTAGAAATTTGAGCGTGAGAGGTGTAATTTTGATTACTCATACCCCATACAA
The DNA here is from genome assembly GCA_034641835.2 of Pinus albicaulis. Taxonomy (NCBI): domain Eukaryota; kingdom Viridiplantae; phylum Streptophyta; class Pinopsida; order Pinales; family Pinaceae; genus Pinus; species Pinus albicaulis. The sequence continues at coordinate 15,294,311 of MU968359.1, read as the reverse complement.
CTTCTCTAGACAACACTTATTACAATTCAATTACAATTTTTATTGCAATTTTCGACTTGCGGGAAATCTAAAAAATTAAAAAATCACTACCTAGACTTAACCAAATTCCACGAAATTTTTTGTGTGATCTAGTATGGTAATATACATTGACTCTAGACACTAGGAGTCACCCAAGGCCTCACCATCAAGCCGTACTCCGGCTTTGGGGTAAAATTGAAGGAAAAAACTCAATTAATTATTAACTCCTAGTAGGGGGATGATAATTAACCAAGTAAAAAAAACCTCCCAGAGTAATACTCAGTTGTTGGCAAGGTTTCAGGCTACCTAGGCCTGTTACAGACTCAATACTGACTCATAACTCATCATTACTAGCATCACTTATTACAATTCCCCGTAGGGCGTGGAATCTGGGTACAAGAGAAAATGATAAGAAGTAGAAGTAGAGTTTAAAAACTTTGTTTAACTGATGATATCTGATGGTAAAAATGTCTCCTGGTTCATCCTCGGGCATGGAGTCTTCTCATTATCATCAGGTGCCACTCCAGTGGTCAACAGGGCCAAGAGAGGCTACGTTGGAGATGATGGGCCTAGGGTTTGAGAGAGAGGCCAACGTTATAAAAGGAGGAGAGCCTCCTCATTTTGGTCATTCGATGTTTATGATATTGAGCTGGTCACTTCGACTTCTTGAGCACGCTGGTTGTTTAGCTAGTCTGCAGCACTGTTTGGTGCACCGAGTGTCTCCGTTCGAAGATCTCACCCTCAGCCCCGGGGGACTTCGAGTGCCTGCTCGGGTGAGGTAGTCCCATCAGTAATTTTGTGGGAGGATCGAGTTGAGGCTTGGTGGTGGAGCTTGGCATCTAGTGACTGCGCAGTCTTGAGAGGGAGGACGCAGTCCATTTCTTGGGAGCTCCGGATTGGGTTTCTTTTGGAGGTTTCGAGCTTTGAGATTGAGCAAGGGGCCAACCTTTGCCTATTGGAGGATTTTGGCAGAGTTTGAGGCAGTGTTTTGGTGGATTCCGTTCAGTGTCAGCACAGAGCCTTGGAGGATAGCGTAGATCCTCAAGGGGGTGATTTTCGGGGGTTGGCTATTTCAGAAATGCTCTCTAGGCTTTTCTAGGTTTGGTGAGTAGAGGTGGATTCCAGAGTTTCAGCTTTTTCCGAGTAGGGGAGCAACCCCAAATACTCATTTTGGTTCCAACAGTAGCAGCAGCACAACAGTTCTCCGGCAGCTTGGACGCAGATCAGAGAGCAACCATTTCTTTGTCATTCTGAGAGCTTTTCTTCACTTGCCTGGTGCAAGTCTAGGTGCCATCACTCTGATCACCTATTGTACTCATTTCTATTCTCAGTATAATAAAATGGCTTAGCTTTCTCTCTATATTTCTGAGTATCTGTTACATATTCTACATATGCTATTGTATGCTTGCACTACTGTTATTTCTCTCTTTGAGCATTCTAGATAGTATACCACTTGGTGTGTTTTTCCCATACTCTTAAACAGAGTCTGGAAAGAGCCAGGTAGCCTCCAGATCTCACCCTCTTTTCAGAGGTGACATATCTGGTAAACGCCCTCCCAGTCCATCTCTGGTTGGAGTTTGCTTTGGTTTGAGAGATATCCCTAAAAAGGGATATTACAGTGGTATCAGAGCTCATAGACCTGGCTTAGCCAGTGGAGCAAGTTGTCTATGACACCAGGAGAAAAGCCGTACATTTGCTACAGGGGTAGGAAGTACCGTGACAGAGAACGTAGGTTGCAGATCACCTACGGAGAGGGGGACTGCGTTCCAGTAGAGGACGCAGAACAGGATCCAGTAGTGAACGCAGAACAGGGGGAGCCAATGGCAGATGATAGTGATGCAAAACAGTTTGGGGAAGCACTCCTCAAATTAGTGCAGGATTTGGCGAGGCAGATTGAGATGATGGGTCAGAGATTCACTGCTGTGGAGGCTAGACAGCGTGAAACCCCAAGGGGTTTCCAGGTTGGTGAGGGATCGGGTACATCCCTTCATTTGTCGGAGCGTGATGCCACTCAGTGTGATGCTATTCAGCATATGACATCGCATGCACCCACACGTTCCACTATGCCCACTTTTCTGGGTGCAGACACAGGGGCAGGAGCATAACAGGAGCCAGAGCCTGGCCACATGGGTGATTATTTTGCTGAGTACTAGGCATATGGACAGGAGTTCAGGGATGCCCTTTCATTCAGAGACTTTGTTCAGCTCCAGCGGAACAGCAGACCCCGCGACCATCACAGAGGACACCAGCATTATCATGATGGAGACACCCAGCGTACAACAAGCCGATTCCATTTGCCTACGTTTGATGGTTCATTAAACAATTTAGCAAAGTCTTGGGTGGAGAAGCTGGACATATATTTCCAGCTGAACTGGATGGCAGAGACGGAGGCCATCAAGGTGGCCACGCTCCATTTGGATGGCGAGGCTCAGGACTGGTGGTTCCATGGGATGGTTACACTCGGGCATTGCACAGTGACTACCTATGCTGAGTTCACTCAGAGGTTGATAGAGAGGTTTGACCGGAGGGATCTGGAGGAGCACTTTGTTGAGCTGACGAGGCTTAAACAGACCAGGAGCCCGGAGATGTATATTGCAGATTTCTTGAGGATTTCAGTGATGGTGCCAGATCTATCCACAGTACGGATGATCGACATGTTTGTTGAGGGGTTAGCAGAGCCACTTCAGGGTCTAGTCAGATCCACTAAACCAGCCACACTCCAGGACGCCATTGGCAGGACCCGAGATTTGCAGGATGCCTTACCTAGGACCAGGACACCTTACCCCCAGAGACAGGCTTTCCAGCCAAAGGGGAAGGATGTGAGGATTTCGCCTCCGAAGGGGAATCAGGGTAGGGTACAACTAGATGATGATGCTAGGAGGGAGTTGAAGAAGAAGAGGTTGTGCTTTACCTGTCAAGAGCCGTGGGCGCCAGGACACAGATGTGCTGCTGGCAAAGCACTTTTTATTGAGGTCTTCTCCGAGAGTAGCGGGGAAGAGGATGAGGATGATGACGTGGAGGCAGGAGGCAGTGATATAGCACAAGATCCTTTGCCACCTCCACCCCTAGGAGCAGGAGGTGCGACCTTTGCACCTACCGGAGGGACCCTTGCAGCATTGCGAGGAGTTCCCAAGTACTTGACTCTATGCGTACGTGGGACAGTACGTGGGCAGCGAGTGTCAGTATTGGTGGACAGTGGGGCAACCCACAACTTCATCGATGCACAGATGGTAGAGAGGAGAGGCATACAGACAGAGAGCTTCGATGGGTTTTCAGTTTTGGTCCCAGAAGATCAGGCTATGCAATGTGCCCGATATGTTCCAGAGTTGTCAGTGATAATGGGAACCTACACATTGACTGACCACTTTTTCGTGGTCAACATCTCAGACACCAACATGATATTGGGTGTATAGTGGCTTATCACTCTAGGGAAGGTCACCACGGATTGGAAGGCCTTGGAGATGGAGTGGGATGATGAGAAGACCGGGAGGCATGAGAAGATACAGGGTTAGCGCACATATCCACCTCAAACTGTGTCAGCTCATCGGATGGAGGCAGTCTTCTGGAAGGGAGACATAGAGTGGGCAGTAGAGCTGCGTGCATCAGAGGCAGGGACTACAGGGTAGACAGTGCATCTGGAGATACAGTCCATCCTTGACAGGTATGCCAGGGTGTTTGGGGAGATTCCACCAGGTTAGCCACCGAATCGGGGGTTTGAGCACACTATAGAGCTAGAGCAGGGCATTCAGGCCATTATTACCACCCCCTATAGGCATCCTAAGGCTTTGAGCGGGCCATCTAGGAGTTGTTGGCTCTTGGACACATTCGACCGAGCACCAGTCCTTTTGCTTCTTCGGTGGTATTGGTGAAGAAGAAGGACGACACATTGAGGATGTGCATTGATTACAGGACCCTGAACAAAAAGACCCTGAAGAACAGGTACCCTATACCGAGGATTGATGAGCTGATGGATGAGTTGAGGGGAGCACAGTTCTTCTCAAAGATTGATTTGAGATCCGGGTACCATCAGATTCACGTGAGGGAGCAGGACATTCCCAAGACCGCTTTCAGGTGTCATTATGGCCACTTCGAGTTCTTGGTGATGCCCTTTGGGCTAACCAACGCACCAGCGACCTTCCAGTCATGCATGAACCACATCTTTCGCAGTCACCTGAGGAAGTTTGTGTTGGTATTTTTTGATGATATACTGATTTATAGTAGGACTTGGGATGAGCATCTCCAGCACATAGAGGCAGTGTTGCATATCTTGGAGGAGCAACAGTTCTATGCTAAGCTCTCCAAGTGCGAGTTTGGGTTGACAGAGATGCTATATTTGGGACACATCATAGGGGTGGACGGAGTGAGGGTCCACGAGGAGAAGATCAGGGCCATCAGAGATTGGCCAGAGCCGAGAAACGTGACGGAATTTCGGGGATTTGTTGGTATCTGCACTTATTACAGGAAGTTCGTCAAGAGTTTCTCTCAGCTTGCTGCACCTCTTACAGATTTAACGAAGAAGGGGGCATTCAGTTGGTCAGATACAGCGCAACGGGCCTTTGACAGGCTCAAGGAGGTGATGAGCAGCTGCCCAGTGCTTGCATTGCCAGATTTTACACAGCCTTTTGTTTTGGAGTGTGATGCGTCGGGAGAGGGGATTGGTGCAGTGTTGAAGCAGGGAGGCCACCCTATAGCCTATGATAGCTGGAAGCTCCTTCCTCATGAGCGGTTGTATGCTATATACGACAAGGAGATGCTGGCCATTATGCATGCATTGGCCATATTCCGGCAGTACTTGGTGGTTAGCAGATTCAGGGCGAGGACTGATCACAATAGCCTCAGGTTCTTTTTGGAGTAGAAGCAGCTACAGGAGAGGCAGCAGAAGTGGATCAGCAAGATCCAGGGTTATGACATTGAGTATGTTAAGGGGAAGAACAACGTGGTAGCCGATGCACTTTCACGTAGATCAGCCACGTTGTCTCTGATGAGTTTGGATACAGATTGGAGGGCTCGAATTTTGGTGGAGTACTCCAAGGACAGGTTTGCTTGTGAGGTTCTGGATGGTCAGGTGACAGATGATAGATACAGGGTGATAGACGAGATCATCTACTACAGAGATAGGATCTTCTTGACTGAGGGCTCCCAGCTCAAGAAGAAGATACTTCAGGCGTCACATGATTCACCATTGTCTGGCCATCAGGGGTTTACCAAAACCTACAGGGCCCTCAGAGAGAGGTTCTCATGGAAGGGCCTCAAGGAGGACGTGCTCCAGCTTATCAGGGAGTGCGAGGTTTGCCAAAGAAACAGGGGAGAGATGAGCCATCCAACAGGGTTGTTGCAGCCTCTTCCCATTCCGGAGGGGAAATGGGAGAGCATTTCGATGGACTTCATCATAGGGTTGCCCATGGTGCAGGGCAAGGACTGTATATTCGTCGTCGTTGATCGACTGATGAAGTACGCACATTTTTTCGCCATATCCGCACACTATACAGCAGCACAGGTGGCAGAGCTGTTTTTCAAAGAGATCTTCAGGTTACATGGTCTTCCCAAGACCATTATTAGTGGCAGGGACAACCGCTTTATGGGCGGATTCTGGCAGGAGCTTTTCCGGCTAGTGGGGACAAAGTTGACACTGAGCACCAGCTACCACCCACAGACAAACGGGCAGACAGAGATAGTTAACAAGTGGCTGGAGGGCTACTTACGTAACTATGTTAGTGGGCAGCAAAGAGCGTGGCTGAAGTGGCTGCATTTGGGGGAGTACTGCTACAACAACATACATCACATATCCATTGGTATGTCTCCGTTCTATGCCTTATATGGATATCATTCGTTATCTTTTGTTGATGTGATGTTTGGGGCTAGCAAGGCTTCAGAGCCAAAGATTGGATCCAAGAGAGCTAGGACATTCTTTGAGCTCTCAAGGATAACATGGCTACAGCGCAGAATCAGCAGAAGCTGTATGCCGACAGGGGTTGGGTGGAGAGACAATTTGAGGTATGGGACTTGGTCTACCTACGTTTGCAGCCATACCGACAGTCGTCACTGAAGCAGAAGGGAGTTGAGAAGCTGAAGCCACGTTTTTATGGACCATACAGGGTGATACGCAGGGTTGGACAGGTTGCTTATGAGTTGGAGTTGCCCCAAGGCAGCAAGATTCATAACATTTTTCATGTATCATGCCTGAAGAAGGCATTGGGGCAGCAGGTGACAGTGACAGATGAGCTACCGCCTACGGATGATGAGGGACATTTGGTGTTGCAGCCAGAGGCCATTATTGATACCAGGGAGATGCAGCTGTGGAACAGGACAATCCGAGAATTCTTAGTGAGGTGGAAGAATTTGCCGGATGAAGATGCCACTTGGGAGAGTGAGAAAATCTTGCAGCATCCATCACTACAGTTGCTTGGGGTCAAGCAACATTTTGCCGGGGGAGACTGTAATATTCCCAATTAGCGATGGCTAATTGGAAATATTAATTTTGATCAATTTTGCCTACTATAGTTAAATTATAAATAAAAGTGAGCAGAGGGGGACATAACTCACTCTAAACATAAAGTTCACTCCCTAGTAGACACAACGTTGTAACTTAAGTGGGCCAAGGGGGGCAAAGAGACCACGAAGAGAGGGGACCCACTAGAGCACGTGGAGGGGCTGCGCAGGTTGAGTTGGCAGCGTGGGGCCAAGAGAGGCTACGTTGGAGATGATGGGCCTAGGGTTTGAGAGAGAGGCCAATGTTATAAAAGGAGGAGAGCCTCTTCATTTTGGTCATTCGATGTTTATGATATTGAGCTGGTCACTACGACTTCTTGAGCATGCTGGTTGTTTAGCTAGTCTGCAACACTGTTTAGTGCACCGAGTGTCTCCGTTCGGAGATCTCAACCTCAGCCCCGGGGGACTTCGAGTGCCTACTCGGGTGAGGTAGTCCCATCAGTAATTTTGCAGGAGGATCGAGTTGAGGCTTGGTGGTGGAGCTTGGCATCTAGTGACTGCGCAGTCTTAAGAGGGAGGATGCAGTCCATTTCTTGGGAGCTCCGGATTGGGTTTCTTTTGGAGGTTTCGAGCTTTGAGATTGAGCAAGGGGCCAGCCCTTGCCTATTGGAGGATTTTGGCAGAGTTTGAGCTAGTGTTTTGGTGGATTCCCTTCAGTGTCAGCGCAGAGCTTTGGATGATAGCGTAGATCCCTCAAGGGGGTGATTTTCGGGGGTTGGCTATTTCAGAAACGCTCTCTGGGCTTTTTTAGGTTTGGTGAGTAGAGGTGGATTCCAGAGTTTCAGCTTTTTCCGAGTAGGGGAGCAGCCCCAAATACTCATTTTGGTTCCAGCAGTAGCAGCAGGCTGCAGCACAGTAGTTCTTCGGTAGCTTGGACGCAGATCAGAGAGCAGCCATTTCTTTGTCATTCTGAGAGCTTTTCTTCACTTGCCTGGTGCAAGTCGAGGTGCCATCACTCTGATCACCTATTGTACTCATTTCTATTCTCAGTATAATAAAATGGCTTAGCTTTCTCTCTATATTTCCGAGTATCTGTTACATGTTCTACATATGCTATTGTATGCTTGCACTACTGTTATTTCTCTCTTTGAGCATTCCAGATAGTATACCACTTGGTGTTTTTCCCATACTCTTAGATAGAGTCTGGAAAGGGCCAGGTAGCCTCCAGATCTCACCCTCTTTTCAGAGGTGACATATTTGGTAAACGCCCTCCCAGTCCATCTCTGGTTGGAGTTTGCTTGTGTTTGAGAGATATCCCTGAAAAGGGATATTACAGCTTAAACCTATGTTGCAAGAAACGACCCCCAAGCTGGCATACCCGTATTGGAAACAACTTGAAACGTCAAAACGCTGCGAAAATGCAATTGAAATGTTGCCGAAATGCTTTTGTGGCATTTCCTGATTTGGAAACACTGTCAAAACGTTTTGGTCCAAATATTCCCTGTTTCCGTAACTTTCAGTGGCATTTCGACCCAAATATGCCCTATTTTTTCTTTTGCGAGTTCACTCAAACATCCAAGAAGGGGGTGGGGCACTTCTATGGCCAAAAAAATTTAATCTAGCACTAAAATTTATCTCTAATCACTCCACACTAATTTATCTCTAACCAATCCACACTCTAGTTCTGTTGAACAAACACCTTGTTTATTTTTGTTAATGAGGATGAGGATTATTAGGTTTAACTCATGCTTTAGTTCATTTTCAGCACATATAACCATGTATAAAGGCTGATCATGGATGCATATACTATAGCCTCATCTATAAAGGATAATTTTGGAGTTTGCATTATGTAATCATCTATGAGAGTTAATGTATATTGGGGTTTCCTTCTAAAATGTCATTTATGTGTCTCATTCTTTTTTTCTTGCAAGATAATGTGTTATATATATATATATGACATTTCTCCTGACATTTCCATTTGGTCGGGGTGGGGGGAGGAGGGCGGTCATGTTTCTAGTAGTCCTTGTTTTGGAGACTTCCAGATGTTTCCACGTTTCGTGCAACTTAGGCTTAAACATATTATAATCATTAGGTGCATCTTTTAGGAGACAATATTGAATATATTGATCAAGGGATTTCTTTAACCATCCCAATTTTCATGAGGTCACTGTTTTATTGTCTCTATACTAGATTGAACACTATTTCACAAGTCATTTTGTAATATTCCTAATAGGAAATCAATAGTAATAACAATGCATCAACAACAACAAAAACAATTACGCCATCAAAACACAAATTGGAGCCATAAAATTCAAGTCTGAGCCATATTAATCTGATGTAAAGGTGTATAATATGGGTGTTGGAATGATGGCACCTAGGCTTGCTCAAGGAAAGTTGAAGAGGCCTTTGAAACAAGCTGAATCCACCTTCAAAGAGTACACTGCGTTGCTCTGGCTCTACGTAGTTTTGGCCCAGAAATATTGTTGCTTCTCCACTAAATCTGTTGGTTGGGCTAGGAATAATTCTCAGAAAATTCCGGGCTTTTAACCCCGGTCTCTACTCACAAAACCCACAATAACCCGCAAAGGATTTGTGGAATGGCTGACCCTGGAAATTGGCCCTCTTGGGCTTGGCTCTCTGCGCTACTGGGTAAATATGTGCTCCTGGAAATTCTGCTGCAGACCGCTCCCAATTTGTGTGCAATAACCCTGTTAGGAAGCTCTCAGCCTCCCCACCAATTCCCAACTCAAAATTCCTTGCACTCCTTAGCACCCAAATGATCTCCCTCTCACTACTGCGCAGTGCGCTACTGGGACTGCTCCGTGCTGTCTCTGAAGATAGTTACGCTGTGGATGAATCACACAACTCCCCACTAGTTCGAAATGGTAAGATCTCATCTCTTGGGCAGGCATTCGAAGTCCCCCGAAGCAGAGGTTGAGGTTCCCGCTCGGAAACACTCGGTTGCTAAACAGCAATGGCAGACTTAGCACTTGCTCAGGCGTGCTCTGTCAAAAGACAAGTTCAATAGATGATAGATGAATGAGCAAAATGAACTGCCTCTTCCTTTTTGTCCCCAAAGGCCCAACGTTCCTCTTGGGTCCCACCGAGAGCTGCGCTGCCCCTCCTCTAGCCACTCCTGCATTGCCTCCCTTCGACCAACCACAACGCTGCCTTCATGGATGGCGCAGTCCATTCTCATTGGCTCATCGAGCCCCCACCAAAGCCACAATATTTGCCTCTCTACTATAGGAAAAGACTATGGTTGGCCTTAATCTAATTTGTGGGTCCCCGGCCCACATTATTTTTGGCTAACATTAGGAAATACAAAATTATTAAAACTTTAATATTTCTAATTAGCAGAATGACTAATTAGGAATATTACACATTTGTACGCCTTTGAGGCAACTTACTATCATATATTTTGAATTTTGTAGTATATTTGGATAGATGAAACTAAGCCTTCAATCCCTTACCATCAATTTTCGTTATTTTCATCTTTATTTACTTGCCTTTTTTATAACAGTGGTCCTAGAGGCTAACGTAATTCATCAATGTAGGCACATGGTAGGCAGATTTGCACTCAGGAAACAAAAACCTAAACCTAGGAATCTGAAAACTGATTAAATGTTATCAAAACAGTGGAAATTTGAATGCTAGATTTTTTTATTTAATTATTTAATTTAATTTTTTTTAAAATTTAATTTGTAAACTACCTATATTTACCAATGTTGCAAACATCGGCATCAGGATAAAATCAGCAAGGTTTCGTAAAACCAAAAAATCATAAAAATTGAGAAAATATTGGTAGAAATCGGCAAACATCGGAAAAATTTTGATACCACCAAAATATCGGTAAAAATTGGCAAATATCAGCTAGGCCAAAGAATCACAATTTCACAATAAAATCTAGAGGTTATCTGGATGTTTGCAACACTGATATTTACAGAAAAATATTTGCAGGAGAAAAAAAATAGGATACAGCAGAAGGGTATGTACAAAGGTATTTACAGCCTCTTCCTCAAAGAAACTAAAACAGCAATAAATTCTGAATAGGCCATTGTATCCAACCCCTTAGCATCTTTGATCAACAAAAAGCCTTTAGCCAACAATTGCATAAGAACCTCTTCCTTCCATACATGACAAAATGCAGACAAAGAGCCAAACTTGCTCTCAAAAACATATTTGCACCGAAGTTTCCAAAGAACAAACAAGGATGAAATCCTCAAGCAGTGCCAAACACTGCTAAGAGAGGAGTGGACCAAGGATATGGAATCACCCAATAATCTCGCTCTCCAATGCAACCTCCTTTACAAAATGGCTGCATTCTCAGACAGAACAAACTCCTAGCAAGACTGTTGAAAAAAACATTCCCAATGCCCATCTGAGAGACTGCTTTTAGCTGACTGTGCCTTGGTAAGAAAGCCCTGGTAAATCACTAACCACACAAACACCTGAAGTTTTTAGCTGCCCTGAACCAAGCACATGTTTTGCTATCTCCTGATCCATCTTTTCTTCATGCCAGCAAACACCCATCTTATAAAAAGAACAGGGCTGAGCTCATGCCATTGATGAAAAAAAGAGTACAACCTCTGAGAATCATACTGGACCAAGGCATGCTGAAGCTCCACTCCCAATTATGCCAAAAGGACTCTGAATGCTAGATTTAAATACAATAAAATCTGAAAATGAGAACAAGAAGCTGAAATTGCAGCAACTAGTCACATATCTCTCTATTACTTGGAAAGAAAAGATTACAAGGGTAGCTCACTAAAACACTGGTTCAAAACTGATTGTATCTAACCAAAACGTAAAGCTCTCTTTCTTTCTTTTATAGAACAAGAGAAGATGTGGTTACAATAAATCTACACACATACAGTGAGGTGTCCCACTTTATAGAGTCAAGTCCTAGCCATCAACTCTTAGGACAGTGAGCTCTCATGCATGGATAATATCACCTGGAAAAGAGTTCCCACTAACTTTAGGATTTGTGCCCTCTAAAGGTGGCACATGCATGCACACTGTTCATCATTGGATTACATCACTGTTGCACCTCCATTAGAGATTATCTATGGAGTCCTCCACTAAACAGAAAAACAACATCTGCACATGCTGGAATGGATCCTTTGATATGCACTGTTCTACTGAAAGGAGGAGCACACCTTAGACCCACAGTTAAAACTAGCACTTCCTCTTCGCAAAGGTCTTCTCCACCAAATCATGTTTCTCTCTCAACATCTCCAACTTTCCCTTAGTGAGGTGCTTGCTCAAAATATCTCTACCTGCAAATTTGGAGGGACATACTCAAGAACCACAATGCCCTTCTAAACTTTGTATGGTACTGATTATCAATGTGCTTGGAGTGATCATGAAACATTAGATTCTCAGAAACCCTAGTGAATTGTGATTATCACAATAAACAACAGTGGGCTCTAATATCTGATAGTGAACCCTGCTATCAATTTGCAAAGCCAAATGGCTTCACAAGAAGCATTGAAAGTTGCCATGTATTCTACGTTTGGTGAATTGAGTGTCATTACTGCCTGCTTCCTACTGAACTAAGAAATCATTCCTATGCTGAAGTTGAAACAAAACCAGAAGTGCTCTTCATTCACTTGCCTCTCGTACCCAATCAGAATCAACAAAACCATGCAGCAATAACTCACCATTTCCCACATACCTTATGACATAATGAACTGTTCCCTTTAAATTATTTGAGCACATTCTTGGCAGTTATCCATCGAATCTGCCGAGGTTCAACCATGAACTGGCTGAAAATATTAATTGCAAAACATATATCTGGCTCAGCATTCACAAGATACATCATAGAATTAATCAACTGCCTATACTAGGAAGGATCTACTAAATTCGAAATCAGTAGCTAATTTCAGATTTTCCAGCATATAAAAGGCCAAGTGTTTGCAATCAAGCATCTGAAATATCTTCAAAATATCCACTATGTACTTCCCTTGCACAAGGAAGACTTCACTTGCATGCTCTGAAACAGTTAATTTTTTTAACCCCGACAACTTGGCCAATTACTACTGGACATATTCCTTGCTATAAAATTATTATTACGCAGATCTATTGAGTAAAAGGCACAACTGGGAGTTTAACAAATATAATAGTAGAAACAAAATTAAATCATAATCTCACAATCACATGAACACAAGATTTCTTCCCTTCAAATTAGTCCTTCATTCAAATAACTTGAGAGCTTACAAGGGCTCCCTTCTTGGGATAATGGTCCACTGAGGAAAATACATACAACAAGAGCCTGGAATTGATCCAAATCCCTTTGCAAATCTGTCCATTGATCTTACTTGGCTGATCTGGATCTCCCTTGCTGCCCCTTGCACCTTCTTTGAACCTTGCACACTTGAATGGAAGTCCTCCTCCCAATCACTAAGATCTCACTTTCATTGTGTCTTGTGCTTAAGATGTCTTGTGTGTCTTCTCCCTTAGCCTAGCCTTTCTTTTATAAGTTTGAGTTATTGACTGAATCCACAACTCTAATCTCCAACGTGATTGATGGCTGAAATTAGATCTCAACATCACTTGAGATCAGCGATTGAGATTTATCTAATTCATCTAATTCATTAATGCAACTAACCTTTGCATTTTATTAGATTAGTTTACTTTATTTTATAAAAAGGAATTACTTTAATAACTAAAGCAATTGCTAAGGGTCAAATAGGTGATTTCTGTTAGTTTGTGTAGAAACAGACAGGTGTTCTAGTCTCTATGGTGTCTATGAGACTTGTTATCGCTTGCCGCCTACACCTACCTACAGTTAGCGGGAAAAGCCTTTAATCCCACAAGGTGTGGTTGGTGGCAAGGAACTCAGAGAAGGGGTTGTCACCTATTCCTGACTCTCTCTGTTTAAGCTATCTCCTAGGTTAGCTATGGGGGGTGGTCCCTAAAGAAAAAACTAAGTTAAAGATGTGAATTTTCTAGGAGAATATTAGAGTGAGATTGGATTACTTTTGAAGATTAATGAACATTTATGAACAACTTTGAAATAATGACAAACCATTTAACTAATGCCTTTACAAAAATCGTGCTCAAAAGTAAAAGAAATGCTCAAAGAGATGAGAAAACAGTAATCCTGAAATGGAAACAAAAGACTGTTAGCACAAGATATCAGAAATGCTCTCAACATAAATAGATTTATGAATCAAAGCATGAGAAACTATCTTGCTCATAAGGAAACATTTAGTGTTCTACTTTTGAAGAATGTAAATGAGATGATAGAAAAACTCAAATGTTAGACCAAGATCACAACAAGCAATTAAATTTGCAACACCAAATAAGGGTATTTGCCAATGAAACGAGATATATCAATCATCCATAAGCATAATGATCATTAAAATGACAACATGCAATGAAGTTGCATGTAGAAGCAAATTTTCAAGTACCATAGAATTAAACTTGTTGCAAAATTTAAGGAATTAAAATGCTTGCATCCAAAGTGCTTCTTGAGATAATATTTGCACGTGAATCTTTAAACCGTCAAGATAGCAAAAAATTTGGGAACTTTGCAAGTAAATGTGATGAGATAGTGCTCTTGGTTTATTTTATTAATTAGTTCTAAAGCAAGGTTATAATTGAACTCTAATCCTCAAACCTCACCCTCACGCAAATATTTGGATCTCACAGTGAGGAGTCCATAGAGGTAGAGGGTCCCTAAAATGTCTATTCAAACAACTTGAGTTGGAGGTAAATTTTAGAGATGCAAGTCTAGTATGAAAAGTGAAATGCCTAAATGATATGAAAGTGAGTTTGCAAGTGCTATGTAAAAGATGGAGATGATTCAATTAAATATGCTTCATAGTTAGAACAATAACTCAAGTTGCCATAAATTGAAAGTGCTATGCTTCTTTACTTGTAGTATATTGTGACACTTATCGAAATGAGAAATAGATCACAAAACATAAGTAAGTGATGGCAAATGAGATTGCAAATTAAGAAATTAAAGGATTATGCGATTTGTGTTACTTCCCAATTAGAGCATGCATATGTGATGTGAAAGAAAACGGAAATGTCAAAACCACTAAGTCAATCCATCTACAAATTCTCTCCTTTGAAATGGAGAGATAGAGATGCTAGTGGGTTTGTAAAACCCACGCTCCCACAACAAAAACATAAATTTTATTAATTTTACAAGAATGAAATTACCATGAGGCCTTTTCTAAACCAAGGAAAGTCTTTACAAATATTGAGACCATAGACTTTTCCTCGGTGAGAACTTAAAAAAAATAAAATCGAAAGAATTCAAAATTTACAAAAGAAGAAAAGAAGCTAAGCCCCTTCAATTCCCACAACCAAAGAAGAAAGAGTTATCCTCCTCATTTGAAATTCGTAGCCCAAAGGTCCTGCAACAACTTGTTAGTAATTTCCTGTAGTTGTCCATTCAAGCTGTCACAAGAAAAAATTCGGAAAGAGGGCTTCAAAACCAATCAGATATTAGATAGATAAAATTACAAAATATTGCATAACAATTTACAAAGGGCTAAGCCAAAGAGTTCGAGTAAACTCTCCTCTTTGCTTAGTCATCTTCAAGCTCTTAGATAGCAAATGAAAGCAATGAAGTATATTGTTTTAAAAGATATTCAAATTTAGAAGTATTCGGCTTGTATACAAGTTATGTCCCAAAACACCTACAAAACCACTTTGTAAGATAAGACTATGAAGGTTCAAAGAACAAATGAGAGCTCCTTTGAGAATGTATCAAGAGTGGATTGGTCTCTCCAAAGACTTCCCCCAACACTTGATTCTTTGATCTCAACAAGATGTTCCCTCTACAAAACTTCAATCAAGAATTAGTTCTATATAGATCTGGCAATAAACAATGATAAGAAACTCTAGAGATTTATTTGAAACCAACTAGAGCATTCTATACCTAGAGCATACTCCTAAATCAAATGTCAATGTAAGATAGCTCTACATTAACAAATCTACAAGAGCATATGGAAACAAATTAGATCAAAGCATGAGTAAAAGGAATTATACCAATGATCAACAATTCATCACACTCCAAGTGGAGGAACACCTCATGAATGAAACCCCAAAGTCTTTATTGATATTTCTGAAAGTGTACAAGGCAGCAGCGCTTCCGTAAGCACAATAGCTAGTAAACAATGATACAATATGAAAGTCCATGGCTCCATTATATAGAAAGTTGGGAGCAAATCCCAATGAAGAACCATATGCCAAGTGGTGAGAGGGAGGAGATCGCAAGGTAAATTCGATTTTGGTAAGTGGAGCTCCAATGTCAAGTGTAAAATTCGAATTTTGGCAAGTGGACATCATTTTCTTCTTCCCTTATGTGCCAAATTCGAATTTTATGATGGAATGACACGTATATGGTTGGTAACCCATGTGGGGACAATTTCCCACAAAAATCTCCACCAAATATTCTCCCAAATCCTCTCAAATATGCACTAACTTCAGAAATTCGAATTTCCAAGTAAGCAACTCTCATTTAATGCTAGAAATTCAATTTTATTTGAGCACGTCTTTTCCTTGATTTTAGGAGTCCACATCACCTTGGGACTTCACTTTAACTCTTCCATAATTTTCCACCTCATTTCCACCTCATTTAGCATGTGTGGATATTTGTTTTTCTCCATTTATTTAATTTCTGGCTTAATTAATTGCCAGATTTTCCACTAAACTTAGGAAAAGTGGGATTTGAGGGTTCAAAACACATTTTTAACCCCTCAAAGTGTGTCATAGTAGAAAGTTGAGCGTGAGAGATGTAATTTTGATTATTCATATCCCATACAACTTCTCTAGACAACACTTATTACAATTCAATTACAATTTTTATTGCAATTTTCGACTTGCAGGAAATCTAAAAAATTAAAAAATCACTACCTAAACCTAACCAAATTCCACGAAATTTTTTGTGTGATCTAATATGGTAATATACATTGACTTTAGACACTAGGACTCACCCAAGGCGTCACCATCAAGCCGTACTCCGGCTTTGGGGTAAAATTGGAGGAAAAAACTCAATTAATTATTAACTCCTGGTAGGGAGATGATAATTAACCAAGTAAAAAAAAACACCCCAGAGAAATACTCACTTGTTGGCAAGGTCCCAGGCTACCTAGGCTTGTTATAGACTCAATACTGACTCAAAACTCATCATTACTAGCATCACTTATTACAATTCCCCATAGGGCGTGGAATCTGGGTACAAGAGAAAATGCTAAGAAGTAGAAGTAGAGTTTAAAAACTCTGTTGAACTGATGATATCTGATGATATCCAATGGTAAAAATGTCTTCTGGTTCATCCTTGGGCATGAAGTCTTCTCAACATGAAGTCTTCTCATTATCATCCAGTGCCACTCCAGTGGTCAACAAGGCTAAGGAACACAAGATCTCAAAAAAGCAAAAAAGGTTTCATGAGAAAAGACTTGGAGACGCCTCAATTAAATTAATTAGCCATAATTAAAAATTACCTAACTCTAACTTAGTAAAAGTGGTTAATTAAAGTGAATTAATTGGGTTGTTGGATTTTTCTCTAGAGGCTTCTATTGATGAAGTCAATTTGATCTTAGCCATCGGTTGAGATGTAATCGTGGTCGTTGAGACTCCTACGAGAGATTATAAGAGTGGGTCGAAGGGATTGGAGATGACACCGTTACAGAGTTGAACAGTTTGAATACTGAGTTGCAGGTATTTAGCAAGGGTGCAGTTGAAGCTAGGGAAAGCATCAGAGAGAGGGATCAATAGAGATTTTGGAGGAAGATTTCCTCAATATTTCTAGTGTCCAGGAGACAAGAAAGAGGGAGGCTAAATTATCTGCAGAGGAGATTGGATATAGTAGTGTGAGTTTGCTAGTTTACCTGTGCGAGTTTTTGGAAGAGCCACTTTCAGTTTCCTGTTGCTGGATCAGTGTCCCGGAGGCAGAGCGAGTGGGTTTCAGAGGCAGAGGGAGGCTAGATGTCTTACCTGCAAGGGTTTCCGGGGCTGTGCGATTTTATCTGTGTTGGTAATGCACATTTTTGGACTGCAGAGCAAGCAACAAGAGAAGTGCGGGTTTGCCAAAGAGGGCCAGATCAGTTGCAGAGGGAGACAAGGGGTGTCTCCAACATATTTTGCAGCTAGTTGTAATATTTCTCCTAAATTGTTGAATAATAATAAAACCCTCATTTGTTGCACTAGTTTTCCCTTCAAGGTTTTTTCTGGGACATTTATCCAAAAACAACGATGTCATTTTATTGTGTGTGCATCTATTTCTTAGTTCCAGTTTTATATTTCTGCAACTTTTTTATTGTGAAGAATGCAATAGTGAATTTATCGTTATTTGACGAATAATAATTCAGAAGACACATAAACTGTTGAAAGTTAGAAGTTAAATACCGAGTTAATGCATTCAAGGAATTTTCACAACTTCCACATGCCTAGACACTTAGGCTTGTGTAGAAGTACCTTCCCGAGCTAATAACATCAACACTCCCTCTTAGTGAGGAAGGTACTTTTGAAGAGCCAACTGGAACTGGTTGTCCCTCTAGTGCCAGCATAATGCTCCATGCATAATCCTTTACCATGGCTTTCCTCCAAACTTGTTGCTCTGCTCCCTCTTCAAGGATGCTACTTGTTTGCGCCATGTAGTTCGAAAAATTCTTCAGACACCTCCTTTCCCTAAATGTGCTCCTAAGAGCCTCCACATACTCATGAGCATCCCTCAATGTCTGCTCAAACCACCTGGGTTTCCTGATTGAATTAGAAGGAGCTACTGACTTCTCCCAACTTGATGGTTGACTTCCTGAATTGAAAGCCTTTGCATGTTTCTCTACCTTCAGAGTCTACTGCTCATTGTTATCTATCACTACTGGTGGCAACTTATGAGACTTCTTGGATGCCAAATTGTCCTCGAACTTAACATCTCTACTCACAACTGTTTTCCTCTGTGTTGGTATGAAGATATTGTAAGCGTTTGAGGTCTCACTATACTCGACAAAAATCCCCTTCTGTCATGAAGGTTCCATCTTCATCCTCTTCTATATAGGAACATGGATATATACTAAACAACCAAAGATGTGCAAGTGCCCTATCTTTGGCTTCACCCCCATGAATGCCTCCTTAGGAGTCTTGCCCCTCAATATCCTATGAGGACTCTTGTTCTACACATACATTGTTGTATTATATGCCACTACTCAAAGAAAACATAGGCGACTCTTGGTCATATATCATAGCCTTGGCAGAACTGATGATGGGCCAGTTCTTTCTCTCTGCAACCCCATTCTGCTGAGGGTTGCATAAGACTGTCATCTCCCTCTTGATCCTCGCCTCCTTGTAGAAATCCTTGAAGTCATTGGAGGTGTACTCTCCCTCATTTTCTGACCTCAAGACCTTGATCCACTTGTCTATCTAGTTCTCCACTTGACCCTTGAACTCCTGGAACCCACTGAAAGCCTCATCCTTGGTCTTCATGAATAAGATCCAAGTTTCATGGAGTAGTCGTCAATGAATGTGATAGTACTATGCTCCATGTACTAATGCCACTTGTATTGGCCCACATACATCTGAATGAATAAGATCCAAGATCCCCTTGGCCTACTCTTGTTGCTTGGAAAAACAACCTTGGCATTCTTCCCAGAATCCCAAGTGCACACCCTCTACACATGGCCTGTTGTTCAATGCTGAAGTTTGGGAGACCAGTGACAATCTCCCTTAGAATTGGCACCCTGTTGTGAATATGTCATTCTTTGGTGCGATAGCTCACACTGGTTGTCATTGTCATGTACCAACACTCAAATAGGTTTTCCCATCAACCTGTATAAGTTGTTCTCTCTAACTTGGGTGGCCATTGTTGTGTTTAGGCTAGACTCCTCTGGACGAATGAGCACCTGTCCATTCCTGAGCATAACTACATATCCTTTGTGCTCAATCATTGAGACTGACAGCAAGTTCTTCAATCCTGATACAAATACCATGTCCTTGTCTTCCAACATCCCTGCTGACTCTAGCTGGGAACTTAATGGTTCCAACACATGCCCTAAAAGTTCTGCGCTGCCACATATCAGTGCTAGTAAGAGGGCCGCTATCTCAACAGTACCTTGGAAGATGAGCCGCTGCTTCAGTGTATGCTCAGGAATTGGTCTGTAGCCCTAGAATGGCCTCCACTAAGCTCTAAAAGGGATCCGCTTGTCCAAACAGTTTTGTTGCTCATTCAGTGCTCCAAAAACCCCAGACTACCTCGCTTCCTTGGATAGAAGCCTTAGACTGCCTTGCTGTCCTAGCTCTTAGCCATAGAAGCCTCAAGATGGATGAAGATGTCAACCCACAGAAATTTCCTTGCTTGCCAAAACCAGATAAAATGGCCTCAAAAGATTATGCCAAACAGATTAGAGAAAGAGGGGATTGGCTAGGGTGGAATCTTGCACCACCGAAACCAATCAAAGGAAAAAAGGGGTCTTAAAACCCTCAAAGTCTCAAGTCACAAAACAGAAATATCCAACAACCATGATGAGAAGAAGAATGATTCTCTTCTCTCTTATTTATAGATTCTTTTTGGGGTCTCTTCTCCTTATTTTAATTTGAGGGGTTACAAGTTTCCCTCCACTTAGCCCCAATTCTGGCTTCCTTCTAAAGTTTTCCCCCAATTACCCCAATTTACCCAATGTTGCCCCAGAAGCATTGGTTAATGAGTTTTCTCCTTTATCATTGACTATAGGCTACAGGGTTGGATAGCCTACTTCGTCCTCCCTTGGGCAATTAATTAGTAGGGGACATTACATTCTTCAGTTCCGGCCATACACCTCTCTAAATGCAAGTCATATTGCATCATTTATTGTATGCTGACCTGCATCAGTTACAGTCAGCCACACTGCCTTTATTATTTGGAAGACCTATAAGATTGTGCATATCGAGTAGTATACACAGAGGCAAAGGCTTCCTTGTTTTCCACCAATCATTCAGTCTTCAACTCATAATGAAGACACTGGTAGCACTATTTGTTAATAGCAATTGTAGCACTAGTTGCAGTGGTAATATTATTGCATCATTCAATATAGTGTTAATTGCAACCTTTATTCAGCATTAGGAGCAGTAGTCTAGTCATCTAAATTCAGTTTTGTCTAATATTAATGGAACTCTGTATTTGGGTATCTTTTGGAAGTACATGAGAACTCTGTGAGACTGGAAGAGGATATTTTTACCATGTGATTCAACGACAAAGTGGTGCACTTCTTAAGGTCCATTCTTGTCAATGACACAGTTGTGGTAGTTGATAAATTATAATCAAGCTCTCTATCTTTTCGATCTTGTGCTTGAGGATTATATGAGATCTCCAAACTAGTGAACATTTAGATTTTGTGCTTGGGCTCTTTGTTAGTTTCCATTTTTGCACCAAGTAGTGCCATTGAATAATTCGATATCTTGTACTCGCTAAGGTGTAAAAAAAATAAATCCACTGGAAAAGATTATAACATTTTCTTTTATTCTGTAGGTGGATGAAATTACATAGGCCCCATATGTTCTATGGGATAATGGCAAAAGTTAAAACAATAGGTAGGACAAGTTCAAGTAGCGGAGCAATTCATTTGAATTCCAAGGGTGACCCTTCCCCCTAATGAAGGCACATGTCTTGCCTACCACAGTCACTATGTTGGAAGGCTTTGTATTTGTGTAAGAGGTGGTCATGAGACGACATTGGTTTACAGGTAATTGGAAATGGATGTGGTTGAAGTTTGGGAAATTCAAGGAGATTACAGTTCCTTGAGGTTGACCCGTAGAGCATTTTACTTAACAGAGATAAAAGGAATATACGCATAACGACAAGATCTAATCTGTTTGACATGCAAACAAAGGGATGATGACGTGGCCCCCCTCTTTTAGCTCTACAATTGCATATAAAGGTGATGTGGCCGTTGTTGGAATTTAATGTGGAAATATGGGTGGTCGAAATCTATGGTGAGATATCCACGTAGGGGAATTTCTTTGCAATACCATATTGGTTTTGGAAAGTAAAAATAGGTTAGAAAAATAGAGTAAGGTGATTACTTTAGATCCACCATATCTGTGGTTACTTTAATTGTTCGAACGACAATAATTTGTTCAATTTTTTTAAAAACAGAAACGGGTAAGATCTATATTACTAAAAAGGCTGCGGCAGGGATAAAGACAAGATCTAATCTGTTTGACATTTGAACAAGGGGATGATGATGTGGCACCAATATTTTAGCTCTACAATTGGATGCATAGGTGAGGTAGTCATTTATGGTTTTTAACATGGAAATATGGGTGGTTGAAATCCATCCATGAGAGATGTCGATGTAGGGGAATTTATTTGCAATACCTTATTGGTTTTGGTGAAGTAAAAAACAGGTTAGAAAAACTGAAGTTAGGTGATTACTGCTACTTGCCTGTGCAGCAATAATCTGTTCTATATTTTTTTAAACTGAATCTGGTAAGATGTATATTAATAAAAGGGCTGCGGCAAAGCCAAGCAGCTAGGACAAAAGCAGATCCTAAGCCGAGGCCTTAAATTCAAAATATATAGGTACTCATAGTTTTACACATTGATTCCAACAGTCCAAAACAACCTGCTACATATTTACATGAGTACTGCTTGACATATTGTTGGAGCAAATATGCAACTCGAAAATATGTAATGTAACATGAATAAAAAAGGAAATGCTAAATGCACGTCTTCTTTTGAACCTATAAAAACTGGAGCTTCTTTACAACATTCTCTTTTGGGTCCTTGTGGCTCTCATCCTCGTTCTCTGCATCTTGAAAGACACTGCCTTGTTCCAATTCTAGCTTGGGGTTTTTCATAGGGGCTGAGGACACCCAATATGAGTCTGTTGCAAGAGAAGAGTCCAAATGAGAGGAGGATTCATTAAATTATACAGGATACTGAGGTGACACACAGTGTGCTCCATGAGCTGCTTGATGGAATCAACATGAAGAGAAACCTCTAGAATTCTGTTATTTTGGATGCCAATAAATGCATCCACTTTCTCCTGTCAATTTCTGAGGTCCACCATATGCGTGGTTGTGTCAATATCATATTGGTCTCTTGCTGCACTGATTTCTAATGTTTTTCTCAAATTTTGACTGCCATCAATCCATCCTGATTCGAGTATTGTTGATGCCACAGTGGGCTCTTCCCACTTCCTTTATGCACCACTTAAGACCTTTCCAAAGTTCCCCAGTTCACATGAAATGCAACACTCCTTGCTGCAGGGGTAATGTGCCATCCTAATGTGACTTTATGGAGGAAATTGAACTGAGCCAGAGCAAACAACTAAATTGCATTGCAGACTCCAAGCAAAGGGAGGTGAGCTCTCTCAAAAGATCATAGCTGCCAAATGAGAGAAGCTTACTTGAACTATGTTGCCAAAGCATGTGGTGGAGCGGGAATAGAGCACCCCGAGAGTGTTTATATATATATATATATATATATAAACAAGCATGCAAAATGCCAAATTGGTTGCATAATATATGGAAACATTCATATTTGTGTTACTTGTGGATGAATACTACATTATTATGAAGTTAGAGATGCCATCCACAAAACATTAATAATTATATTGAAACTTTGAAAGAAAGCATTATGAATAAAGAAGCAAAAACATTTAAATGAAAATCAATGTTCTACCATCTCTTATATTGGAATCCTCATTATTAGTAGCATCCTTCATCCTTTTCCTCTTGTATAGCCCTTGCCTTTGCATCGATCCTCTAGGGACATAGTCAAAGCCACCAAATTTTGATGAAACTGCCTAATCCAAGCGTTAAATTATGGTAGAAATTTAACATTCCTAATCAATGATTTTGGTTTGAGTGAAGGTTATATATTTGCTATGACCTTGACAAAGGACTTCAACAATCAACACCGCCAACATTGGGGTACATAAGGGGCTTGGTGCTGCCAATCACACACTCATACATGATAGAATCCAACGAAAATGTTGCAGTCCCATCAATCCTGAAATCCTGATAAATATCGAGTCTATTGAATTTTGAATGGGATACAAAATTCTACTTTCTCCATACAAAGTACGATGAGGTTGGAACCACTCTCAAACATCTTTAAACAATTAATGTTAATGTTAAAAATTTAAGTAAAAGTTGAAAAAGGATAAGAAGGTATCTTTCCTTCTTATCCTTTTTCAACTTTACTTCAAGAATTTAACTTTACCATTAATTGCCAACATTTTTGGTAAAACCTACTAAAAAACCACATGCATGGTTCACTGTGTCTGAGCGGCAAGGGAGTGTCCATGGAATGCTTGGGGAGTGCACTTCTTGCTTTGGGAGCATCCCATCCCAAGGAGCACCACACTCCCCATATTGGCAAGGAGTGTCTAAGGGAGCCTCGAAGCACACTCCCAAATTTTGGGAGCGTGCTTCCAGGGGTGCTCCCTAGATGCTTCCACTTTGAGATTGGTTCTGAGGAGGGGAATAACCCCTAGGAGGGTGCTCCCTGGATGCTTCCACTTTGAGAGTGGTTATGAGGAGAGGAATAACCCCTAGGAGGGTGCTCCCAACATCACTGGATTTGTGATTGCATTTACTTAATTACAAAATATTTATTGGAGTCCACGGTTCTAAGGGAATTGGCATTTTTATCAGTGTTCCATGGGGACGCATCCCGCATCCCCTAGGGTGGGGGGCGCGCCCTGACGCTCCCCAGTGTCCCGCGGGCGGGGAAACTCCTGGGGAAACGTTTCCCCCACGTCCCCCTTTTGGGGAAACTTGGGGAAACTCCGAAGGGACGTTTTTCGGGCAACGAAACACAACTCCGTTGAAGGAGGACGGGTGGATGCTTGGGGGACACCGGGGGGACCCATTTTTTTGTCTAATAATTTTTATAAAACATTAAAATAAAAAAAATAAAAAAATTTAAATATATGACAAATTAAAAAAAAACAACAAAAATAGAAAAACTTAAACTATATTAAAACATCAAACTTGTTAAAACTTAAAAATAAAATAAAATTATATTAAAATTTAAATAAAAATTTAAAAATGAAACTATATTAAACCTATATAGTATAAGTTTATAAGTTATAACTTGTTAAAACTTAAAAAGAAATAAAAAAATAATGTCGCTATCATTGTCATATGATGAGTTTACTTTTAATCGCTTTTGAAAATTTGATGTGCATTACATAATTTGAATTTCAATTGTCAAATGATGAATTTATTAATTTAATTTAGATGTACCTTGCGTCATGCCAAATGATGATTCATGAATTTAGATGGAACATTGCATAATGCAAATGATGAATTCAATTTAGTAATTTACTTTTAGAATCTAGATTTATAAATTTAAATTATAATGCAGAAATGTCAAATGATAATTCATAAATGAGTAAATGATAATAGTCTAATATGCAATGATGATCATATTTATTCTTTAGATGTACAATGAATAATTATTAAGATTTTCTATTTAGTTATTTTTAATTAAATTTTTAATAATTAATAATTTTATAATTTTTATGACTTTGACGTCCCCCCGTTTTCTCGAAATTCCCCAAATTTTGGGGTTGCTTATATACGTCCCCTTTGTGCGTATCCCCGCTTCCACGTTCCCTCGTCTCGGAAACTCGGTGGAACATTGCTTTTTACTAATAGCAATTAACCTCATCGTTGTAGCATTTTGCTCTCTTACAGGATTTTATTTTCATAGTTTAAATATGTTTTTAGCTTTTAAAACCTTGGATAATATTATAATAGCCATGTATAATATAGTGTTCCATGGGGACACATCCTATGAAAATTTCTGAATGTGCTCAACAGAAACCTTACTGTTAATTTTCAGATTTACTTCTCCTACTTACATTAAGTTATTAATGTGAAATATTCAACATTAACATCGAAGTAAATACATAAACAACCTACACATACAGGTCTAAACTGAATAAAATGCACAATGACAAAGTGACACACAAGGATTTTCTGGACAACTGTCCCCGGAAAAACCCAATGCGGGAAAACTGGTCTTCTAGCTGCTGGAGGGTTTTATTAGTAGAGTCTATGTACAAAAAATCTGGGCACCAACTGGTTAACCAGACAGAGAAATAAAACTGCAGCTATACCTCTGTTTTGAAGACAGAAAAATTTACTGATTCACACCTTCAAACGGGATTTACAGAACTCAGCCCCTTACAGTCTTCAAAAACCCCAGCACTGCTTTGAAGCCCTCTGCGTCTACTTTGCTAGGTTGCGTTAGCCCTTGCGCTGCTCAAGAAGTGCCTGTGTCGGTTACACTGCCCTTGCGCTGCCCTGGTTGGGCCTGCGTCGGCCTTGTTGGCTTCCTACTGCCTCTGCGCTGCCCTTTCTGGGCCTGCGTCAGCCTTGAAGTCTCCGCGCTGCCCCTGCTGGGCTGTGGTTGCTTTGCGTTGCTGCTGCATTACTGCTACCCTCTCTGCGCTTCTCAGTCTGCTGCTTCTCTGCCTCTTGTTGCACTCTTGGCCGGGGATCAAACCATCCCTCTTGCCAATACTACCCCTTGCTGCAGCTGAAACACTTCTGAAATTCTTAGCAAACCATGCCCTAGAATTTCAGCTTAGTCTCAGTGCTTTGCCATTGTGTGTGTTCTCCAACTGACCCCAAGCCTTTCCTTTATACTTTTCTCGTTGGGAAACCAATGACCATGATCTAATCTTTTATCGACGACTAAGATTAAAAGAAAGCTTGATCCATGTGACTTAAGTCATTTTCATCACATGTTTAATTTAATTAACTTTAATCTTTTAATTATCCTAAGTTAGACATAGGGTCCTTAATTAAAAATATTAATTAATTAAATATCTCTTAAACATGATGGAATTTATTAATTCGCTTTATGGGTCTTCGAGATCTCATGTACTCTAGTCCCTCCACAAAGTTTGGGAGCTAGAGCACATTTGATGCTACCCCAACACTCCAAAATCTCAACACTCCCTCTTAGCGAGGAATGTGCTCTAGCAACAATACTTCACCCTGAAGTTTTGTACTGATCTCTGGTGTGGGTCTCTGCGCTGATGCTTGGCCTGATACCCTTCATCACTGCACTGTTGCTGCTCTCCCGTACTGCTGCCCATGACGTTGCCACTGCCATTGCTACATCCGTACTGTAGCTCCCTCTCAAATTGCTGCATCGTGCTGCCAACTGCTGCACTGCAACTCAGTGGCTGAGAGTAAGCAACTGAAGGACTCCTGCCCAATCTTTGACAAACAAGTCAGTTGGGCTGCATCTAATCACTGAAGCTCCATAGGCTGCTGCTTCGTGTTGTCATCTGGAGGCTGTTGCAGCTCTGCACTGTGTAATTAGACCTCCTCTGCGCTGAAGTCCCCTACGCTGCTGCTGCGCTGCGCTGTCCTCTTGAAGCCTCTGCGCTGCTGTAGCTCTGCACTGCGTAAGCAAGACTGCTCTGCGCTGCTGAAGTGACATCAGCCCCTCTGCGCTGCTGCATCTGCACTGCGCTGCTCCACTTGTCTCGCTACCGTCTTAAGGCTCCTGTAGCTCGTATGTGATCCAAGAGTTGGGCTTACTCAAGGATCCTGCCTCCACTTTGTAGCTGCTCTATAGATCCATGTCGCCCCACTTTCGTGGTTCATGAGTGCTCATGGCTACGTCATCTTCGGAGCCATCGTCCGCCACAACAACCTTGGAGCTAGAACCTTCCCAGTCCTTTTTCTTTTGAGGACAATTGCTGGCGAAATTTCCTAGTTCGCCGCACTGGAAACACTTGATCTTCGACAAATCACGCTTCTTTCTCCCTTGATGCCTCTTTGATGCCAAGGCTGCATCTTCCTCTTCTTCCTTCTTCACTTTGCTCGAACAGGTGTTGTACTGTCTCTTCGTCATCCGACGGATTTCCTCTTGTCAGAGGATAGCCCACATGTTGTCCCAGTTGGGAAGGTCTGCTCTGCCCAAGAGACTTTGGACTGCATTGAGGGCAGTCCTCACCATGACATCATCATCTACCTTGACTCCCATGCCAGCCAGCTAATCCCGGATTGATTGAGCCTGGAAAGAAAAGGATCGATCTCCTCTCCCTTTTCCATCTTGTATAACCTCAGCTAGTTCTCCAGAAGCATCTTCCTCTGGATGGATCTTCCTTCATACATTGTGGTTAGAGCTACCCACATCTCATGAACCGTTGTCTTCTCGGCTATGTGTGGGACCACATGATCTTTGACCCCGTCCATAATGAAGTGCTTGGCGTGTGCCGCGACTTCTTCATGCTTCTTTAGGAGAAGAGTGTCGGTTGGTGTGGCCAGGACTTTCTCTATATGCTCCCTCAAGCCATATGCCTCCATGACTACCAAGATTCTGGCCTTCTAGATTGCAAAGTTGGACAGGCCGTCCAACCTATCCTGATCACGTAGTCCATGAGGTGCCCTCTGCTTAGAAAATGTGTCAGAACGAATCCTCCTCTCTATGCTAGAGACTCGGATCTAGGGTCCTTGGTGAGACAAGCACCCTTTGCTCCCTCTGACAACTGACTCCCTCTCTTGGAAGTCTGCCAAACAAAACGAATCAGCTCTTTCGATTCTCTGATCGATCTCCAGACTTCTTTGGCAGGAAGTCTCTTGAGAAGTTGTTCTCCTCTTGCTCTTTGTTAACTTGGCTTAGGCTAAATTCTGCACCGACATAATTTTAACCCCACCACCAACTACTGAAGGTCTGCAGCTCGACTTCCGACACTCTGAATCAACAATCAGCTTTAGGACTACGTCACCCTGAATGGAATTTGCATGAGCAGACAATCTCAATGTAGTTTTTGCGCAGTAAGTGCGTGGGCCTGCGTGGATCTGCGTGGAGACTGCATCGCCCTGGCCTCTGTTTGGCTCTGCTTCCTTTTGCTGCCGTGCTGCCTTCTCTGGTCTGGTTTTCTGCTTCTATTGCCGCTTTCTGCAGCATAGATTCTTCAGTATTTTTGCTGGAGATGTAGGCTAGATTTGCAATCGCTCTGATACCATGTGAAAATTTCTGAATGTGCTCAAACAGAAACCATACTGTTAATTTTTAGATTTACTTCTCCTAATTACATTAAGTTATTAATGTGAAATATTCAGCATTAACATCGAAGTAAATACATCAACAACCTACACATACAAATCTAAACTGAATAACATGCACAATGACAAAGTAACACACAAGGATTTTCTGGACAATTGTCCCCGGAAAAACCCAATGTGGGAAAACCAGTTTTCTGGCTGCTGGAGGGTTTTATTATTAAGTGAGTCGAAGTACAACAAATCTGGGCACCAACTGGTTAACCCGACAAAGAAATAAAACTATAGCTATACCTCTGTTTTGAAGATGGAAAAACTGACTGATTCACACCCTCAAACGGGATTTACAGAACTCAACCCTTTTCAGTCTTCAGAAACCCCAACACTGCTCTGAAGCCCTCTGCGTCAGCCCCTGCGCTGCTCAGGAAGGGCATTTGTCACCCCAGACTGGGTTACGATGCCCTTGTGTTGCGCTGGCTGGGCCTGCGTCAGCCCTGTTGGCCTCCTACTGCCTCTGCGCCGCCCTTTCTGGGCATGTGTCAGCCCTCCGTAGCCCATGAAGTCTCTGCGCTACCCCTGTTGGGCTGTGGCTACTCTACATAGCTGCTGCGTAACTGTTGCCCTCTCTGCATTGCTCAGTCTGCTACTTCTCTGCCTCTTGTTGTACTCTTGGCTTGGGATCAAACCATCCCTCTCGCCAACACTACTCCTCACTGCAGCTGAAACACTTCTGAAATTCTTAGCAAACCACGCCCTAGAATTTCAGCTTAGTCTCAATGCTCTGCCACTGTGTGTGTTCTCCAACTAGCCCCAAGCCTTTCCTTTATACTTTTCTCGTTGGGAAACCAATGGCCGTGATCTAATTTTTTATCGGCGGCTAAGATTAAAAGAAAGCTTGATCCGTGTGACTTAAGTCATTTTCATCACATGTTTAATTTAATTAACTTTAATCTTTTAATTTTCCTAAGTTAGACTTAAGGTCCTTAATTAAAAATATTAATTAATTAAATTTCTCTTAAACAGGTTGGAATTTCTTAATTATAATAGCCGTGTATAATATAGTGTTCCATGGGGACATATCCCCTACGGTGGGGGGCGTGCCCCATGTTTCCCACACTCTGGGGATAGGGGGATGCTTGGGGAAATGTTCCCCACATCCCCCTTTGGGGAAAACTTGAGGAAACACATGTGGCAACATTTCCCCAATGTGGGGGATGTGTTTCCCCAAAAGGGGGATGTTGAACCCCTCCACTAGGTGCCCCCTGCCTCCCCCACACCCCCAAGTTTTTTTTGTCTAACAATCCATGAAGATAGGTCAAAAATAAGGGATATAGCTTCGAGGAGTCTAGGAATTTGGTAGTTAATGGTAATATTAATTTCTTAAAATGGTGACATTCTCCTTTATCTAACCTTTTCTATCCTTAAATTTTTAACATTACCATTAATTGTTTCAGAATGTTTCAGAGTGGTTCCAACGTCATCAGACTTCATATGGAGAAAGTTGAATTTCCTATGCCATTTAGAATTCAGTAGACTTAACAATTTTTAGGATTTTCGGATTGACAGGATTATAGCATTTCCACTGGATTGCACAATGATGAATTGTTTTTGTTGAAATCTTATCACTATTATAATATTATTTTAGATATGGGGACCTCTATATTAGGGACCCTTGTTGGAATCACGATTGCTGTTAGACCAAAACCCGCAGGCTTTAGTGTCCACTACAATCGCCAGAGTTAGGAACCACGAGAGGCGGTTAGTCCATGTCGCGAAACACACGGGGAGCATTGAACCCAATGTCCAACGATCTCCCCCCCAACGCGAGCCGGGTGAGTTTTGAACTCGAGACCTATCATTCTGATACCACTTGTTGGAATCATGATTGCAGTTAGACCAAAACCTGCAGGTTTTAGTCTTCGCTACAATCACCTGAGTTAGGATCCACGAGAGGCAGTTAGTCCATGTCGCGAAACACACGGGGAGCGTTGAACCCAATGTCCAACAACCTTGACGTCCCCCATCCCCCTTGAATTTTTCTAAAATTTGGAGTGCTCCTACATGTCTCCCCTGTGCATCTCCCCTCCCACACTCTCCTATCCTGGAAACTTTGGAGTGCTCCTACATGTCCCCCTGTGCATCTCCCCTCCCACACTCTCCTATCCTGGAAACTTTGTAGAACATGTTGGAAATTTTGGTAGCCATGGACGGTATTTTCATCAAAAAGAAAAGAAAATTTTAATTTTAATTTAATGACTCAACAAATGCCAAGTCTGCTAGGCCCCTTTGAGGCACCCATTCGACCTTCTAATGAAGACTATTTATAGGAGACCACTTCTCCTTCATTGCACATCAATTGATCTCACATCTCCTTCTGTTCTATGTGAAGAATTAAAGTTACTTGGAGACCAAAAACAGAAGCAAGTATTCTATCTCTTGTTCCTCGCTCTTGTAGACCTAAGCAAGCCGAGTTCTGTGGCACTATTATCTATGGTATGCGTGCTTCTCTGTGGCACTCTTTCTATGGTATGCGTGCTTTTCTGTGGCACTATTATCGTATGTGAGCTTCTCTATGGCACTATTATCTGTGGTATGCGAGCTTCTATGTGGAACTATTCTTCTATGGTATATGAGCTTCTCTGTGGCACTATTATCTGTGGTATGCGAGCTTCTTTGTGGCTTCTTATCTCTGTTGTAAAGCAAAGTTCTGTGGCTCTGTGATTGAAGAAGAGGACAAAGTTTTGTCCATCAAAGATATGTTATTTTAACTGATGTACAATTGATGAATTGAACTCTCTCTCATAAGGAAAGATTGTTGGGTTTTCCCCTTGTGGGTTTTGCCCTGCCCTCTGGCCTAAATCTTGGTGTCTCGTCTCATTGTTTACTGTGATCTCTATTACTCTATTGTAGAAGTGAATGGTTGAAATTTTTCATATATAACTGCTTGATGATAGAAATGCTCTGAAGAACTATTAGTGTATCATTGGAAGTAGCTATCAATTTGAAAAATTACTCTAGTCGTGATTGCACTAGAAACTCAACAGAACATAGGTATAATGTGGTTATTTTCACAGCTGGAGCTATCAATGCTAAGGTGAATTCTTTGCTAAGATTTTTTTATTCCATGTGCATGTTTTAAATCAATTAAGAAACTTTCATGTCTTGACTCTTAAGGACCACTTTTCCTGAAGGGATTCTATGTTTGCTAGTGCCATTAATTGTTGGCCTGTCACTTTCCTTTATATACTTCACATTTCTTTTCCAAGGTATAAAGTAGTAGTTATATTATATGACGTGTATTGTGATTTAGATGATTTTCCCATTTTTTCATAATGAAAAGGGGAGGCGTTCTTATTTTAATAACAGATGATATTTATAATAGTGATCCATCCTCAATGTTGCCGCAGGCTGTTCTGACAAGAAAAAACAGTATCAGCGGGGTAATGTACAAAGATGAACCAGCCATATTTGCATGGGAACTTATAAATGAACCTCGTTGTCTTTCAGATGTGTCTGGCCAGACTCTTCAGGTAGATGTAAATAGATCATTGTGACTAATACTTGAGGATTGGACAAGATCAGTTAAATGAGTTGATGCTAGTCACTATTTGGAATTCCCAGTTTGGGTGGAGAGTTGAAACTCATTGTGTATATTAGTGATTGATTCAACTTGAAATGTTTCCACATTAGTAAAATATTTTTCATAAAGGTCTATGATATTGTCTTCCTAAACATGGGAGTCACGTGCAAATCACTTCTATTTATGTACTCATCAAAGAAGTTTCTGCTGTGATTGCAGGCATGGATTACAGAAATGGCACAGTTTGTAAAGTCAATTGATGGTAATCATCTTCTGACTGTTGGTCTTGAAGGCTTCTACGGGCCAACAACACCTGAAAAGTTTATAATGAACCCTGGAGATTGGGCACAGGCACTTGGTTCTGATTTCATTCGCAATTCAAGAATTGAAGCTCTTGATTTTGCATCAGTCCATGCTTATCCTGACAGCTGGTGAGTAAATTCTGAGGGATCTATTTTAGTCAAGTGGCAGAGTGGTGGTTCTTTGTTATCTTCAGATTCCATTCTTTCTTTTACTCCTTGCAGGTCTTCTTTCCATATTATAACAGATATTTTCCCGAGTGTTGTCAATGCAGGGTTCCAGACAAGGAGCTTGTGGACAAGCTTAAATATCTCTCTAAATGGGTAACATCTCATATTGATGATGGAGAGCAAGTTCTAAAGAAACCTGTGCTTTTCACAGAGTTTGGACTGTCCTCTCTGTGTCAAGACTATGAAGCAAGCCACAGGGACCTATTATTGAAGACAATGTATGATAAGATATATGAGTCAGCAAAGAAAGGGGGATCTGGGTCTGGATCTCTGGTTTGGCAATTTGTACTAGAAGGGATGGAAGAATATGGGGATGAATTTTCCTTTGTCCCATGGCAGCGGTCCTCAACATATAAATTGATTGTGGAACAATCCTGCAGATTGCAAACTCTTGTGGAAACTGAATCTGAAGGTAAGCAAAGTTTATCTGTTGCATGTTCCAAGCTGATAAATTAGTAAGATCGCTTGTGATCTACATAATAGAAACATTTGGAATGATAATGCTACACTGAACTTAAAAAGGTAAGCAGGCAGGAAGCCGATTACTGGAGGTTATAGA
The DNA here is from genome assembly GCA_034641835.2 of Pinus albicaulis. Taxonomy (NCBI): domain Eukaryota; kingdom Viridiplantae; phylum Streptophyta; class Pinopsida; order Pinales; family Pinaceae; genus Pinus; species Pinus albicaulis. Next base: position 15,261,220 of record MU968359.1, on the reverse strand, counting down.
TTGTTCCGCCAGTCACATTGTGAAGACTCTGTAGTTCTGGAGATACATAGACAGTCATCCGATCTTAGAAAAGATCTGAAGTATGAAAGGATATAGTGTATAAATATTAAATATTGATTACCGTTGTTACTGTACTTTTGAGACCGAGATGCATTTGGGTAATATAAAAGTTCATCTTGATAGAGCTAGCTGCTGAAGCTCACTTGTACAGTTCAACATTGTGATACCGTACTTCTGGAATAATATTCTTTGCTCCAAGAAAATTTAAAAGGGCTATTTTTGAAGCCTTTCACACAATTTTTTGAGAAGAAATAGATTGGCCATCTTAAACTGACAGTTATTATAATGGGTTCTTTATGATGGAATAACTGTGCATATTTAGTACGACCTATATGTGAACTATATTATGTTCCATTTTAATGTTGATGATCCTCTGCATGAATTGAATAATGGTTTCTGATTTTTGCACATTGCAAAAGGTGAAACAAATTCAGCTCTTACACAATAGAAAAGGGACAACGGCAAGCTTGACTTCCCTCTTAAATGGTCATGGGTGTCTTGTTAGCAGGCCATTTGTTCATGTTGTTGATGTCCTATTTGTTTTATACCACAGAAACTGAACTCAGTGTGCAATTTGAACATTGCTCATTGGTAATCCTTCTTTGTTACTACTCACAACATAAAAGCACTTGGAATATTTTATAAAATCTTAAAAGGGATACAATAATGCCATACTGGGGCCCTGCTTTATGTTGTACGCAATTATGTGTTACAACTATGAAATGCAAAACCAAGACAAACCTGAAATTTTCTATTCCTAGGTGGGATACGACCATAGTCAACTGGAGTAGGTAACTGTAAATTTTGTGAATTATTTTCTGTCTACAGACCTGACAATTCTTAATTTGAATGACTCCCTTGGTAACCGTAAGAGTTTTGGTGGTCACCTTGAAGCAATAGCTATTTGACAGTAAGTGCTAATGCATTTGGTCCTTTTGAAATGTTGCAAGAGTTAAAAGGATCTTATGCCAGAGGTTGGGTAGTCAAGGGATCCTATATGTTGGTGATGCCTTCTATTTGGAGTGTATTTTCTCATCAACTTGCTATAGATGCATATTTGGCATGTTCAATTTTCCCATCGTTTTTTGGGGGGCAGTCCATATTTCTGTTTGGTAATGTTGGTAGTTTGATTTTAAGGCTATTTGAGAGTGTGTTCGACCAAAACATAAGTCAATTGCGCCAAAACTACATTATGTCTGCTTCCATCTCCAGTTTGAAGATGGTGTTATTGATACCTCAATACATTTGGATATCGTTGCCACGTTGCTTGGGATTTCCTTTGGTTTGGCTGCACAGTTGTTCATATTAAGTGTTTCCAAAGAGAAGTTGTTCAGGTTAGGTTTGTATGGGGAGAGTCTGCTTTCTCCTACGTTGATTCCATTTCTTGTTTAGAGATTCACATTGCTCATTGAGGACTTTCACCGATGCTACCCGGCAACTAAAATTCTCAGGGTTCGTACTAGTCATGGTTTTGGATTTTAATATGTGTCTGTGAGAGAGAAATATGGTTTTGGATTTTACAGTTGTTCATATTAAGTGTTTCCAAAGAGAAGTTGTTCATGTTACAGTTGTTCATTTTAAGTGTTTCCAAAGAGAAGTTGTTCAGGTTAGGTTTGTATGGGGAGAGTCTGCTTTCTCCTACATTGATTCCATTTCTTGTTTAGAGATTCACATCGCTCATTGAGGACTTTCATACGGATGTTACCCGGCAACTAAAATTCTCAGGGTTCGTACAAGTCATGGTTTTGGATTTTAATGTGTCTGTGAGAGAGAAATGAGAGAGAAATAGAAGACCAAGGAATACCTTAAAATCTTGAATCTGGGATAACCGGAAAAGTTGAAATGGAAAAAAAATGAAAGAAAAAAGGAAAATAAAGAAATTTGGTTTTGGATTTAATTTGTGTGACAGAAAGAACACCAAACGCATACAAACTTAATCTCGAATTCAGAATAAATTAGAAAAGACGAACAGAGGGAAAACAAAATTGAAAGAAAAACAAGAATATAAAGGAAAATTAAAAGTAAGATGTAATGTTGTGAAATTACACTTTGTGGTATATAGTTGCAAAGAATTAAATTAATTTCATGTAAAATTTTTCTAATAATATAGATTTTTTTTATGATTAATAATAACTTTAATAATTATATTTATAGAATTTGAGTATCCAAATTAAACTATATATATATTATTCATAATATATATACATTATATATAAAAGATTAAACTAGATAAGATAAGATAAGATAATTATATTTACGTTTAACTAATGACTATAAAATAGGTCAAAGGGACTATTGAGTACAATGGGGACTGTTGAGTACAATGATGTTGGGAGAACCAAAGAGTCTCCTAGAGAATTCACAATTGTTCATTATGAATTTATATTGTCATTGGAATTTTGAGATTTTAATAATCAACAAGAGAGTTTCAATGACTATAAATTTTAAAGATACATTTTAATTGTACCAAAATAAAATAAATATTTCAACATTTTAACCTATTTTTAGTGAAAATATGCTTTTTAATTTGCTTAGCAATTGTAAACATGTCACTGGAATGGATATGCCACTAATACAAAACTTAGAATACTTTAAGTATAATTATTTAAGACAACCAATCAAATTAATACTAATGTTAAATGTCAATATTTGAAAATGGAGATTAAGAGAAACACTAGAAAATCAAAATTATTATTATAGGTGAAGACTAAGAAATGTGGATTAAATTACACTAAAATCAAAACTATCAACATGTTAATATGTCTATGTATTAAAACTTGTTAATGTTGAGTGTTAAGTAATAATTTATTAATGTGAAGAGATGCTATTTCTGACTTTCTCAATAAGACAAAATGACCATATAAGATGACAATCTATAATTCCAAAAGATATATGAAAATGTTTAAATTTTTTGAAAGGCACAAATATTTGAACCTTAGTCGGAAAATGTCCCTACCCCTCTTAACAATTGAGCCAAAAGCATATTAACAATCAAGGCATACTTCACATGTGGTATTGCTTTGAATGCAACCTTCTAATCCTTTTACCATAAATGTTAGGAAATTGCTATAAGTTTGCATCCTCTATTGGTTGAGTATATTGTTTGGAAGTTTATTCCATGATTTTCATGTTATGCTTGTGATTGGTCCACTTGTTTTTTACTCTTCCTATTTTTTTACATTTTCTTTTCATCACTTACAATTCATGCTATAATAATTGTTATTTACTTTTCCTTTTCATCTCTCACCACTGATGAAATTTTTCTCATAAAAACATTTTCATTATAGTCACTATATATGTATGTATAACACTTATCATTGAACTTTTTGTTTTCATTTCTTTATGTATATGTGTTGATCACATTACCAAAAACTATGAATTGTTTTACTCATGGTTTGAATTTTCTCTTTTTTCTAATGCCATATTCTTGAGTCTCCTAATTCAAAAGTTATTAAGAATGTAAAATGTTATCTTTTTCCCAAATTAAAGCATAATTATAGTTCATTCCTCGATCATGCTTCTTACCATTTCAACTATTGCTCAATTTAACCTTTCATTTTATTACGGTATACATTTATGAAAATGATTATGAATGGTTTACTTTCCAAAATTTAGTTCTTACCACAACAAGGTGGCTTCCAAATCGAAAGTTTTAGCGCTTGAGTTCAACTAGGTAATTAATAGTGGGTCTATAACACCTCTCCTTGGCATGGTAGGTGGCAATGTGTGACACCTTTCTTAGGATCGAATCTTGATGATTGGAATTTACAAGTTACTGGTTAGATTTATACTTTTCTCTTAAGTATCCTTGTTATTCACTCATGCTAATATGCAATCATGGAGATTTTTCCATTCATTATATATTTGTATTGTTCTTAATAAGTTATGATAGATGTTGAATATTGTTAGAGATTATTATGTTCTCGTGTGTTTCATAATGCACAAGTTTTTATGAAATGATCACTGTCACTTGATGTGTTATGTTGTGGATTAGCCCATGTTGATTAATTATGTGGATGTGAGTACTATGACGTTGATGAGATTGTAGGGATACTATTTTTGGGACACACACTAACTTTGGTTAGATGTTGAGAATGACCCAAAATATTTAATTTAAGAACCATTATGGAAACACAACTTGGAAAGGCATTTAGCTCAATGTGGATGACTCGTTCCTATGTAACCATTGGTACTTTGTGAGGAAATAAATGTAATTAAATACATGTTTTTGGTAATGTTATGCTTCTAAAGTAAATAAATGGTTTGTAGCATAGAGGAGCCTAAGTTATATTTAGTGATGTTCATGTGGCCTATTTCACATTACCCTAACCCTAATTTTGCCCTAAATTTTTTCATGTATTGTATTTATCATTTATGGGAGAGTAGATTTCATGAGGAAAGTTTGCTTTTGTTCTTAGTGAGAAAAGGTGTTTGGAACCTTTGTAGAAAATAAGGTGTTAGTGTCAGTCTTTTCAGCCTGTCACCAGTGATCAAATATGCTCTTACAAATTTTTCTTAGGGTGTCAAGTCAAATTTTTGTCATTTTAGAGAGTCTTCAAATAAAAATTTGGTCACAGGCTAGTGTGTTTAGGGTTATTTCCACTCTCTCAAGAATTTCACATGTCGGTCACTCTCATCACTCAACTGAGTGTATCATCATTCAAAGATTATCATCATCATTTCAGTCACCATCATGATTTCATTCAGTTCAATGTCTCCATTAGGTCATTAGGGTTTCAAGGTCACCAAAATTGCCCCAAAATCTCTTGTTTTCCCAAGAGCATTCCCTAATTTTTCCTCCTTGTAAGATAGGATTTCGCCATGGAAGCAAAGACCACATACACCGACAAGAAGAAATACAATAATGGAGGACATGCCTCAAGAGTTGAGCCATCTAACATCAAAGAGATCAATGCCTCACAAACTCATCAAGAGGTCATTTGCTGCACATAGGAACAATTATGCTTCAAAGTATGTTTATGACCCAATGGAGATGAATTTGACAAAAATGAAAGAGGTGTTTGTCAATAATAGAACAAGGAACAAAAAACCTCTTTAAGTTTATACACGTGTTATGGTTTGGGAGAAATGCCCAAAATATAGTTGCTACAGGAGAAGTTGCTATACCTCTGGAGTACTCTTGGGAATATGCATTTTCTTTGTCATGGAGTGTCCAAATGACCTTCTTAATGAGTCAAATGATAACTAGATAGAAAGATATTTCCAATGAGCTATCATGATCTCAATTTCGAGTTCAATAAGGCCTCCAAAAGTGATCTGCAATCTCACACTGCGCTTTTCCTCATCCATGCTGTGTTTTTTTATTAGTCTTGGGAGAATTGATTTTTGAGGGGCTATACTTGAAAATTTTCAGTGCTTGAGGGGTCCACTGTGTAGCAGATAGAGATATATTTCTAATGAGCTATTATGCGCTCAATTTGGAGTTCAGGAAGGCCTCCAAAAGTGGTTTGCAATCTCACGTTGCACTTTTCCTTCTGACGCTGCACTTTTTGCAGAGGTGCTACACTTTGTCTTAAAAGGCTTCTAAAGAGTTGCTGAAGGTCTCCAATCTCAACAAAAGCTTTCACAAGGGTAAAAGAAGTAAGTTTAAGCACTCCACACCCTCTTTCACTCGATGTTTTCATTCCTATGGTGGCAAATTTGCCAATTTCTTCCTATGCTACGCTTTTCCTGAAAACTAGGTTTTTCCATTTTGAAAACCCTAGAATTCATCTCTTGCCATACCCTAACCTCCTACCCACCCAAATACATCCGTAAAACCCTAAATCCCTCTCACTTTCATTCCCTAAGACCTATCCCCAAATCCTATCCCTACTCGCTGTGTTTTTTGGGCAACCAAGAGTATAGGCCTATGTAAAAATTCTCTATACCTATTCCCTCATCCTTTTAATCTCCCTCCACTTCCCTAAGGTCCTAAAATTCCTCCTCGTCTCTTAAATTTTTCCTACACTCATCCCTACTTCCTAACCCCATCATCCCATTCCTTTTTTCCCTTCCCCTGTTTTGCCCTTAGGGTTTGCTATCATAGTCTACTATGGAGGAGGAGAAGAAAACTTATAACAAGGGTGGGAAAGTGTCAAGATATGAACCATCAAATACTCGGGATCTGTTGTCATCACCACTCGCAGTCAAGTGTTTTTAGCATGTTGGGTGTTTTGAATTTTGTGAGTTGGTCCAAAAAGTGCAATAACATCATGAATTGATCAGATTGTTTGTCACAAACCCCAAGAAATGTCAAGTCATAATTGCAGGGGTAACATTCAATATATCCACTGATATAGTTGCAGAGGTCACATGGATACCTATCAAGGTTGCAAATGGTTCAAAACTACCTGAAAATTCAAAACTACAAAAGACCTAAAAATTCAAAACTACAAACCCTAATCAAGAAGAAAGAGAAGGATAAGTTGGGTTTTATTATTGATGCATCCATGATAGCATAGAATACCATCTCAGGTATCCATGAAGCAAGTCTGGAGCAATTTTGAGTAAATTTGGAGAAAATTTGGGAAATTTGAAAAAACTTTTGAAGGCACATTTTCCAGAAATGTCCTGTTTAGTCATCATTTTGAAAAACATATTGTGGCCAAACGAAGATTAATTTTTGGAAACGGGAGGAGGTTTTTGTTCCTAAGATATCAAATTACAATAACCTACTTCATATTGTACACAAGTATTACAGAATGAGAGATCCATTCACATCTTCACAACCCATTTTTATGATTGTGCAATATCATGTTTAAGTCACCTTTTTTCAGAGAATATTGTGGACAATTAGAGAAGAATATTGGGAAACCGGAGGAGGTTGTTGTTAATGACATTCAGAATAAAAAAAACCTCTCTCTATTTTGCAAAACCGTTCACAGTTAGCGAGATATCGCTATATATTTGAGGCCTATGTTTCCAAAAAACCAGATATTTCACAATTTTTGGCACAATCGCCCTGCAAAAAGTGTAGCGTGGGCCAAGCTACACTTTTTCTAGAGAGCTCCAAATGGCACAAAATCTACATGGTTGGATAGATTATGACCCATACATCAAATTTGGACACCTGTCATCTAAATTCATCAACTTTTAGAGGGGGAAAGTGGTAAAAAACTACCTAAAAGACACCTTTCCACCTTGTTTTTTAGGCCACGCTACACTTTTTGATGAGTCTTGGGATAATGAGTTTTTGAAGGCCTTCCCATGGGTAATTAAAAAAAATAAAATATGTTCTGGAAACTAGACAGACATGGCTAGTTTACCATTCTCTCAGATTTCAATTTTAACCTCAGGAAGGTGCCTAAAAATGGCCTCCAACAGGGTGTTGCGCTTTTTCCAGTTTTTTGATATTTTAATTAAATTTTCATTGTGTAATTTTTGACAATTCCTAGTTTGAATTTTGTAAAAAGTCAAAAGGTGAATGTGGATGAATGTAAAATTCAAAATGTAAATCTAAAAGGTAAAAATGGAGTTGAATAGGTGTTTTATCCTCCATTTATTGCTTTGAGGATATGTCTCTAGTGGTTAGGAAAAGGAGGAATTTGTTGTGCAACCTCCCTAGGGTGTAGCTGACTTTAGACATATAAATGTATTTGACTTTTTTGCTGGAAAATTCGACCTCCAAGGGAGGATTTCGACCTCAGTAGCTATATGAGGCCTTTTGTAATCATTTAAATTTAGGGATTCATCTGTGAGCTTGTATGGCTATGTTTCTCTTCAGTAAGTTACTCCATTGAATGCTTTATCTTTCCATTACATATCTTCCGCTTTCACTCATTGTCTTTACAGTTCTTTAAGGATGATTCATGAGGAATACATGCCCTGTTTTGATGAGATGATGATGTTGTGTTAATTTTCTTCTTAAGGAATGAATTCACACTTATATGCTTGTTCCCGACCTCTCTTTTCATCCTACACCATAACCATATAGCCTAAAGGGTCACTCAAGCTTGCCTACCTTGCCACTTTATTCCCCTACAATTTTTTCTCTTGTAACCCTACCAGAGTTTCAAAGCCTAGTTCTAAGAGTCCATTTTCATCTAGCGCAAAAATCCAAATCAACCAAACCCTAATCTTCATATTTAGCCTAAAATCTCCATGATCTAGTCAAATTGGTTGTGAATCACATTGAGAGAGCCCTCTCAGCCTAGTAGGGCTAGTTACTAGGTCAAAGTGGTCTGTGGTTACCTTTGTTGGTCTCCTTCACAGCCTTCAGAGATCTGGTGGAGTGTTAACATAAGGGAATCCTGTGATAATCCCACTTAGCATTATTGCTAAGTGAAATGTCAATTTGGAAATTTTTGTCATAATTCATGTTTGCACTTAGGGAATGTGGGTTTAGAGGCCCCAAATGTATTTTTTACTTTAAGCAAGCCTAGAAATTAGTGTTGGAGGGAAATATTGTGGCCTTAGTGGAGTGTGGGGGCTACCAATGGAGAATTACAACCCACATAAGGAAGTACGCTGTCATTGGAGCGAAGTTGGTGGGGGGAAGTTGAGCTGGGCCCACATGGGAATTTTGGAGGCTCTTTGACAAGAAGACCTAGAGGCACTCATTTGGCTCATTCATGATCATTTGCAAAATTTTCTTTGACATAGCACAGTTGAGCTGAAGCCTAGTCTTCAAGTGTTGTTCAACACACGAGTGTTTCTGAGAGGAAACCTCAACCCTTGCTTTGGTGGACTTCAAGTGCCAAACTAAGGAGGGAGTTCTCACAATTCCATTTCGTACCAACAACATGGAACTTGAGTTTGTGGAGGGGTTCAACATTAGCAGCGCAGTCCTTGGAGGAGCCACACTCAGTTTTTAAGGAGAGAAGGGAGTTTGGGCCTGAAACTTGAGGAGGAGTACGGGGAAGTGTTTTGAGGGATATTGCAGTCAAATTACCCAGCAGTAGGGACATTGAGGGAAAAGAGGGTCGAATTTTCAAGGTCAACCATTGGCCAATTCCTTCATGGGTTATTCTGGGTATTTGGTGCATATTTGAGGGGTCAAACATGGATCCTAACTCAGCCAACAGCTAAAGGAATTAGGGGAAATTGGGCCGAAATTCAGGGGTCAAAATTTGGCCAAACCCTTTCTGGATTTTGATGGGTTATTGGATGAGATACAAGGGTTAATTTCCCATAATTTTCTGAGCACCGAAAGAGGGTCAAATAAACCATTATTTACAACCAATAGCTTAGTTTCTAGGTGATTAGCACAGAGCCATAGAGGGGGCAACTACACAGTAGTTGGGCACTTGCTTTCATCAATTGGGCTTTTCTAGCTTGCCTTGTGAAAGCCCAAATTCACACTTTCCAAATATCAGATTGTAACCCCATGATTTTATAATAAAATGGCTTAGAACAACGCAATTTTTGGCTCTATATTGGGTGTCTGATTTGTGTGAAAATTTTATGTGTATTTTTGCTATGTTTTCTTTGTGTATCATTGTATATTTCCATTAGGAATATTATAGTGGTATCAGAGCATTATTTTGGATAGTTGTGGGTCTAAATCATGCAAATGCTCAAGTGCTATTTTGGACTAGAATTCTAGAGGCTAAAACACTAGTCCCACATGATTCTCCAGATTGAACTTGTGCCCAAAAATGTCTTAGCAGGAGAAATTTGAAAATGTTACTAGGAGCCTCGAGAGACTTGGGGGGCTGCTAGAAGAGTGGGTGCCAGCAAGGGCAGTAAGAAGAGAAAGTAGTTTCTGACTTGCAGATGAATAAAATAAGAGGATCATGATTATTGAACGAAATTCTAGTATCAATAATGCAAAGACGAAGATGGGAAGCATAGGTAGTGATGAGATGAGAGAGAACATACCCATTGAGGTGGGATTTCACTTGGATACATTCTAGCCAGTTTAACATGAGGCTAATGGCACGCAGGAGGAGCACGAGGATACACCTATTGTGACGTAGGAGTCACCTTTGTTGGAGTTTCCTTTGGTAGCCCCAGTAGAAAGATTGGAGGAGCCAGTTGAGCGCACATATATTAATGAGGAATCTCAATCTATGACAGAGCTTCGGGACGAAAACCACCTGTGACTGACTGATGAGCATGTCTTGCATGTTGGGTTTTATATGGAGGAGTAGTTGGAGGCTTATGTTGAGACCATGATGGAGGAGGATGTGCAACCATCCTTTGGGCTAGCCATTGATGAGGGGAAACCTAGAGACCACATGTTGGGATTTCAACACAGTTCGCTTCAGAGGCACACTGATAGGGTCTACAATGTTATTATCCCACCCCTACACATTGGATTGAGAGAGGTCGGGTTGTCTAGACATACCAGAGGGGATGACTAGACTAGCAGGATTGAGTGACATGAGATGAGTATGCGAGTGCATCAGCTTGGAGGGCTGGTTCCTTCCACAAGAGATTGTACGTTCGATCCCTCCTTTGGGATTGGATGGTGAGAGGTACTGAGCTGCTACCCGATGGAGCGGGTTAGGTGTAAATATGTATCCATGGCCATAGTTTGATAGGGACCACAGGTTTTTGGAGGGGCTCAAGGGCCATACTATTTTTTGGATCCAGATGGGATTCTCCATCACATCATGGACTAGTCACCGATGGTAGTAGTTGTGCAATGCATCCGGGGATTGAGGGCACACACACCCACAATTTTTTATCAAAGTTTCGAGCAACACTAGTGGCTAGCTAGATCGACGGGAGAGTAGGTTGACTCCACGAGTTGTCATAGCATGTGGATCGAGCATGGAGTTACAGGATGATCAACATACTCTTGCAGGGGCTGATCAGAGGAGGTGGCATCGTCAGGCCACTAGATAGAGCATTGTACAAGGATGAGACTTTGCTACAGATATGTGGGGTGCAATGGACACCAAGCTACAGTGCCATAGTGACACCACCACTAGCACATAGGGAGGTTTTCCTATTAGACCTCTTTGATAGGATTAGGATGGGAGGCCACCCATTTGAGATTATGGAGGTGCGGTAGTAGAGATGGCGACCCTGACAGTATGCAGGTTGTTGCACACTGACTTAGCCTCAAGCCATGGCATTATGTGGTGCATAGAGATATGCAACTAAGAATGCCTCTTCATTATATCCATAGGGACTTGCATACAGTCATAGGGGAGCAGGTTGTTGTCCCTTGATGCTCTCATCACAAGCAGTAGGGCGTGAGAGACTTACTTGAGGCGGATGGATGTGACCTAAACTATCATGGATAAGAAAGGATTTTTCTCATTGAGGTAGATACAATATGCGCGTGTTGTAGATACAATATGCGCGTGTTGGCACGAGGAGGTGTAGGGATGACATGGCATATTGAAGAGGTAGCATATGCTTTTCCTGGAGTCCCCCCTTGAGGGCATGGTTATGGTGGATTTGTATGACACACCTTCCGTAGGGAATTTTGAATCATTGCAAGGACACACGACACAAGGGATGTTAAACGTGTACTATAGGAGGGCATGTAGGCTTATGGAATTTTTTGGGTACACCATCCTGAGATAGGATGGTAGGGTTCATCGTGTGACTAGGCAGGAGCAGGGTATACACCGATTTTCCCTTGATATATTGAGCCTATAACTGCAGGGATCAAATATATGTCCGGATGCGCTGATGGATCACAACCGTTGTCAGAGTTATTTCACTGCAAACTGGGGAGCCAGGGTTTCAGCTAACGAACGGATCACTCCACTTCGAGATGAGCAGGACCCTGACAAAGAGAGATCTAACCCACTCTTGGGTCAACACATGGGAGATCACTAAGGATTTCTCCACATGGAAAGGCAGGTATTCCCTACTGTTGTTTAGGATCGAGGCTAACCATGGGGTGGGAGACTTCAACAGTGTTGAGTTGTCCCCGCATGTTCGGAATAGCTTTGGTCATTGCCTATATTTTGGTCGAGAGGTACAGGAGGGGAGGACCCAATATGAGTATGTTGCACCACCGATTATGACTAGGGAGCTGCAACGTCAACATGGCATATTCCTTTGATGATCAACAAGGTATCCCGACCTCTCGAGGCTTGGCAGTTCAACCACATTCAGGGATGTGCTAGTTTCTACAGGGGAAGGTCGTATAGGTCTTCCATCGGGCTTCAGTTGCACAGAGAGTAGTTTGGCCCCTAGAGATTCATTGCTGACTTGGGGAACTATGCTAGTATGGAAGGATGACTGGCACATGTGGGTTTTGGCAGTCATTGGCACTCCTCAGTGGCAAGCAATAGGAAATGGGAGCGATGAGCCTCCAATATGTCTGTGGGATCCAGGGATCCATTGGGTGAAAGGACTACCTTGTTTTGGGGATACCATAGGGATGACAGAGACATTATTGCATCCTCCTTCAAATGACAGGTTAGAGACCATCAGGATGAATAATACGGGTCAAGGAAGGTCCTTCTTAATATTATTTCGACATGATACTGGGCGTGCATCGGTAGATGGTAACTTTGGCAGGGTGCCCTAGCAAGATAGACCTGCACGCAGTGGATTTTCCCCTTATTGGGTGTGTAGCAGAGTTTTACTAGAGTGGATGAATCTGCAGTAGCATGAGTGGGTCACATTTATGACCAGGTCGGGGCAACATCCACTTGGTGGACTCACTTTGAGATTAGTTTGGGACTCGGAATCTACAGGACTAAGCAATTGGGTTACATATAGGGGAGAGTGGGTTCCCACAGGGGGAGGTCACCCAAATCTGCCATTGGGATTTCGTTTGATAGTTGGGACTTCACTTCCAAGAGATCAGTCGAGACAGGATAACACCTCACTTGGGTGGCTACACAACTGATAGGAGGTGGCCATGATTGGCACATCGAGACGAGGGATCTATTTTGTGGGACTTGGGTTGTATCTTCAGAATTTCCCTCTTGAGCTACCCAGGATTGATTTTTTGGCAGAACAACTTTATGTGGAGTCGGTAGGGATTTGACAGCACCGGGATGCGATTGTTACTGACAGGAGGTGGGAGGACCCTCACACCCCTACACCTTGGGTCTCCACATGGAGCGATGTGGGATTCACACTGAGCGAGATGACTTGGGTCCCCAGTATTGGGGGACTCCTTTATGACAGGTTAGAAAAGGGATCAGGAGTGGCTTAGTGGAATTATTGGGACCCCGAAATTTCTAGCACTGGTAGTTGGGTCAGCATGGAGAGAGCGTTTGTTCGGAATTTTCTTGAGGAAAAGCCATGTTTTGGCAGGGAGGATTGTGATATTCCCACTTAGCATTATTGCTGAGTGAAATATAAATTTTGGAAATTTTTATATTAATTCATGTTTTCACTTAGGAAATGTGAGTTTAGATGCACCACATGTGTTTTTGACTTTAAGCACCCCAAACATTAGAGTTGGAGGGAAATAACGTGGCCTTAGTGGAGCGTGGGGGACACCCATGGTGAATTACATCCCACATGAGGAAGTACACTCTCATTGGAGCGAAGTTGGTGGGGGAAAGTTGAGCTGGGTCGACATGGGAATTCTAGAGGCTCTTTGACAAAAATAACAAGAGGCACTCATTTAGCTCATTCAAGATCATTTGCAAAATTGTCTTTGACATAACACACTTGAGCTAAAGCCAAGTCTGCAAGTGTTGATCATCACATGAGTGTTTTCGATTAGAAACCTCAACCCTTGCTTCAGTGGACTTTGAGTGCCAACACAAAGAGGGAGTCCTACCAATTCCATTTCATACCAACAATAGGGTACTTGAGTTTGTGAATGGTTTCAACAGTAGCAACACAGTCGTTGGAGGAGCCACACTCGGTTGTTGAGGAGAGAAGGGAGTTTGGGCCTGAAACTTGAGGAGGAGTCCAAGGAAGTGTTTTGAGGGAGATTGTAGTCATTTTTGGGACTCTTTGCAGCAGGATTGATAGGTGGGTCAAATTACCCAGCAGTAGGGCCATTGAGGGAAAAGAGGGCATAATTTACAAGGTCAACCATTGGCCAATTCCTTAGGGGGTTATTCTTGGTATTTGGTGGAGAGGCCAGAATTAATTTGGCTGAATATTCTAGGAATATTTGAGGGGTCAAATAGGGATCCTAACTCAGCCAAGAGCCAGAGGAGCTAAGGGAAACTGGGTCGAAATTCTGGGGTCAGCATTTGGCCAAAACCTTTTTGGGTTTTGGTAGGTTATTGGAGGAGAGAACAGGGTTAATTTCCTAGATTTTTCTGAGCACTGGAAAAGGGTCAAATCAACAATTATTTACAACCAATAGTTCAGTTTCTGGGTGATCATCGCAAATCCATAAAGGGAGAAAATACACAACATTTGGGGCTCTTGATTTCATCACTTAGGGTTTTCTAGCTTGCCTTGGGCAAGCTCAGGTGCACAATTTCCAAATATCAGATTGTAACCCCATGATTTTATAATAAAATGGCCTAGAAAAATGGATTGTTTGGCTCTATATTGGGTGTCTGATTTGTGTGCAAATTTTATGTGTATTTTTGCTATGTTTTCCTTGTGTATCATTGTATATTTCCGTTAGGAATATTAAGAAGCCTAATTTTCTATGTTGTTGAGATCCTAGAGGTTTTTGGAAATAAGTAGGTTTGTTGCCTATGTTTGTTGATAGGTCTACACTATTAAAAAATTTAGTCTTTGTGGGTAGATGAGGTTGGAAGTGTTGAAGCCCTAAGGAAATACTCTTACTAGATTCTTGGCTTGGTTGAAAAGCTCCAATACTGTTAGAGGTACTACATCACCATGACATGAGTCAATAGAGTTCTTATTCACACTGGATCCTTGAAAAGAGTTGTGTTGGTGCCAAAGGCCTATCCACTAGCCAGTTAAACTATGGTCTTTTGGAAATTATTGTGCGATTTGACTTTTGTTCTTGTGTTTGAACATGGATATCTATTCTTCCCAATTGGGTTTTTAATTGAGAGTACCTAGTTCCCTTCATTGTGATGAGGCCGTACAAGTGGGGCACAAACACATCTATTTTTGGTTTGTTTGCAAGGAAAAAACGCATTTGGTGTGTTTTCCTCCATTGTATTGCTTCAAGTTGAAATTTGGTTTACACGATTTGTTGGGTTTTGTCAAAATATTGGAAAATACGAGTAGACCTAATAATTATGGTCTTTGTCTTATGTTTCTAAATAGTTCTTACTAATTTGTTATTTTTTAGCAAATTGAAGGTAAGAAAATGAATCTTGAATAATTTCCTTGATTTTACACTATTTGAGTTGAGTGTCCTAATGCTCGTTCATGCTAGGTTGGGATATAACATATGATTCCAAAGCCTAGGTCCTGAGAAAAAGAACCCTTAAAAACCCTCAAACACTAAACAATAAAGTAATGAACCCTAGCGTGAATTAATTAGAGTATGTTAGCATACAAAATACCCATATTCTAGTTGTTCTCTTCCCCCTAAGTTGAACCAATAAAAGAAGTGTGCTTTGGAAGAAATTGAGGGAGGCAAAGACTTTGTTCCTTGTTTCAACATTAAGTGGAGTATGGTAGCATACAAAATACCCATCTAATAGTTTCCATCTCCCCCCTAAGTTGAACTAATAAAAGAAGTGTGCTTTGGAAGAAAATCGAAGCCCAACAAGGACTTTGTTCCTTGCTTCAAAATTAAGCGGAGTATGGTAGCATACAAAAAACCCGTCTACTAGTTGCCCTCTTCCCCCTTAGTTGAACCAATAAAAGAAGTGTGCTTTGGAAGAACTTAATTTTTAAACAAGGAAAAAATTCCTTGCATCCCTCAATCCTCTCATGAAATTGCATGACAAGCTTCACCTTGTGATGTAGGAGAATCCTTAGGGTTTTGGAAACCTTGCACACCTAAAAGTGTTTCTAGTTTTGTTTTGGTTTATTTCATGTTTTTTATTATTTTGAGTATGACAAGGGTTAGATATTTAGATCAACACACTCTCATATCTTGGATTTAAGGTCTAAAATTTCAATATGTTATAGAGGATATCTTCCTCCACCTTCTCCCAAAATATTAAATTAAGTGTTTCTCATGAGGCAACGTATAGGAATTTAAGTATTTCCATAGAAACATGGATTTATTATTTTGAATTGTGTGCATTCAATACTTGGATTTAGAGTTTGAAATTTTATATATTTTAAAGGACATTATACTATACCTTCTCACCAAATTTCATTAAAAAATATGGAATTTTAGGGGCATGCTTAAGTCAAACATAGAGCATGACAAAAAAACTCATAATTACTTAACATATTCATTTTCCCGATTTTGAATATTCAAACCATGAAGGTTGGGTTGCATTTGGAAGTTAACGAGATTATTATTAACCATTTATTGATTGAATACATGTTTGAGCTTACTAAAAAAATGAAAAGATTTGGGAATGAAATAGATAGTCCCATGGCTTAAATATTTAGAAGATTGATGTGACAGGGGCCTTTGGCTCTCCTTTGATTTGGGTATGTGTGGTGTTGTCTGTTATGGGTTCTATAGAAATATGCATTGGCTTTGTGGATGTAAAAATACCCAAGCAAATTGGTTGTGGAATTAATAAAGATACCAATGATGTTTTTGAATGTATTCATTGAAAATATTAATGGAATTTCAATTGGTAACAAACTTTGTGTAGAATGTTCATTAATATTTAATGCATTTGTAGATTTATTGTTGTTGTGTTATTCAATGTGTCTTTGATTGTAAGCTCCCCATGCACTACATCAAGTAGTATTAGAACTAACTCTATAGCTTTTGGAAAGAAAGAGAAGATACCAACATATTAAATTATTGGGAAGGAATAAAGTGAGATTTATAATCTATAGGCGAAATATTTCTACCTTTTTATAAATGGTGGTAGTTTTCATAACAATTAGAAATCACTATGAGAGTATTCATTGTTGAAAATAGTACCAAGAGTACGTTAGTATGCACATGGTGATTGGAGTAAGAATTACCAAAAGAATATGAATAAATATGATAGTAAGGAGGAGAAATAAGAGAAATATTTAAAATATACTAGATAAGGATGAGATAAGAAATGAGATAAATCCAAGAAATATATAAATGGTATAAATGAGAAGAATAAGTGAAGAGATAGAAACCATACTTGCTAGTAACCTTTGAGATACTAGAAATGTCGAAAGAGAAGGCAGAATGCATTGGTCATCAACCCTCGTGTGTTGAAGAGCTGGAAGATGAACCAAATATTATAAAAGAACACAATAACAATAAGAGAATGACTTTGGATTGCAAGTAATCAAATTATTGAAAGACAAAGGTAATGCTGAAATAGAGGTATCTCATTTTGATGGTAGTTTAAAGTTTGGTGTATTGATTAATGGAAGTGGTAAATTAGAGGATCCATACATAAAATAGTTTTTTGCTACATAATTGAGAGGACATATTGCATTATGGTGGAATCATGTTCATATATGGAGTGGGAAAACACAAGGAGAAGATTAGAACTTAGAAGAAGATGGTAAGAAAGATAAAGAAATAGTTTTTACTAGTAGAATTTGTTTAGACAATGTCCATAGTTTAAGAAAGAAGGAATGAATATTAGAGAACTTGAAGAATTCTATAGATGGGTTTTTCATTAATGTTTTAAGTATCATGGATATTCCACTGGATAACTCGTCACAACATATCTGATAAATATTTACTTAAAATTCGAAATCTATACTACGAGGGTTATTTTCCTTAAACTTCTAGATTTATTAAGTCACTGTTTTTATGCATGTAATATAGAAAATGCATAAAATAGATAATAAACAAAAAAAAAATCAATCAAAACCATAATAAGACAAGATATGACCTGGGAAACCCTTATAGGGAAAACCCAGATGGATGGTGATACTGATTTTCTCTCTCTTTCTCTGAATGGAAATGGATGCAAGTACAAATAAGTGGGGTCTATGGCCAGTGGGATCTATAGTGCACAAGCCCTCTCTATTTTCTCTCTCATTAGGGTAATTTTGAGGTCTAAAATGGGTCTCCTAAGGAAATTATAAAATAATAGTGGAAATAATAAAATAAGATTAGATTATATCATTAAATTTTAGAGGCAAAAAAGAAAAAACTACTTTTTCAACTCGTATTTTCAACTTATCTCCCTATGGGTTTACTCAAATTTAGAGCGGGAACACTCGTTGGATGCATAGTTTGATTCCTCATCGAAGGAGTACCCATGTTACATGCTTTCAATGGACCCTGCTACACAAAAAATGAGAAATACATGAAAAAACATGATTCAAATCACGTTTTCCATGTATTTTTCATGTTTCGCGTAGCAAGGTCTATCAAAAGTATGCAACATGGATACTCCTTGGATGAGGAATCAAAATTTGATCCAACGAGTACTCCCGCTCAAAATTTGAGTGGAAAATTAGGGATATAAGTTCAAAATACAAGTTGAAAAATAGTTTTATTATTTTATTATTTTTACTTTTTTACCTCAAAAATGGTGAATCATCCCCCATGGTTGACATCATCATATTTAATCCTATTGGTTCTTATAAAATTTATTTTTGTTGTACATTTTTCTCAAGAGGCCCATTTTAGACCTCAAAAGTTCTCTAATGCCCCATCCAATTCCAGTTACTCTTCTCATCTACGGTACAAAATACACTCAAATAGAATGGAATCCATTTTTCTCCTAGTGGTTCCATTATAACTCGAGCTAATAGCATACTAGCAGTTAAGTTTGAATCTTTCAACTCTTAACTAGAGTTACAATATCGACTCTTCTAGATTCTTCTTTATCACGATCACATGGCTATCCCATTTTCCATGAATAATGGTGGATGACATGGCATCCTCTCGAATCATGGTGGTAAAAATACGACGATCAATTTTTGGGTGGCATAAATTCCGCATACAGACTTTGATTAATGAAATTATTGCACCGTTGGACTGGTATCTATGTGTAAAATAGTGTTAGAGGGTGTGGCGCTTACGCAAAAAAAATTTACCCCAAAAAACATTGTTTGATGCCTCAAAATGTTTCTGGAAGAGCTCCAGTTTTCCAAACTAGGACCCGTTGGTATAAAATGGTACTTTGAGTTGATTCCTCCACCTTTCCACTCTCAATGCATCAATATGGATGAAAAATAATATAATGATCCAATCGAGAAACATGTTTATGGCTACCTTAGAAGAAAATGAACGATCTTGGCATGAATAATTTTCAGCTGCTAGTCTATATTCCCTTGAAGAGTTCTATTTAGCCTTTTGTATGAACTATAAATAAAGACACCCTTCTGCAGTGTTGGTTGAATATTTTTGTGTAAATTTTGACAATATTTTTCAACATATGGGAATTGATATTAATGATGAAGATATAATGGATGATGAAATCGAAGAAGCCTTTCTTGAACTATCTTCTCATTCGGAAGAACGAATAGAGACTAGTTTCCTTGGTACTCAATATTATTCCCAACAAACATCAATGTCTTCCTTGCTTGAAGATGAAACAAATCTACATATTAATATCAAAAATCATGTTACATCCCAGTATATTGATAAAAGTTTGCAGCAGCCTGGTCAATCTTTATGCAATCAAAAGTATGAGGAGAATCATTCAAATTGTATTTCATCTCATTCATTTTTTGAGATTTTTTCCCATGAATAAATTGGTGAAAATCAGACTTTTGAAATTGCATGTGTGAAAAATCTAAGCAGTGAAACCATTTATGAGGATAACTACCTAGAGTTACAAGGAAATACTAAAGAAGAGTAAGATGTTTTAGAACCTTCGGATGTCACCGAATCTATTCGCGATGTTACATACTTTGAAATGATAGATTTAGAAAGTTTTAAAGATCTAGATAAAATTTTCATTCAATCACATGAAGGGTCAACTTGTGATGTTTCTGATGTATATGAAATGGCTTTTCTTTTTGAAAATTTTCAAGAACACACAATGTTTTTTATTGAGGTAAATGATAAAAAAAATGAACATATTGCTGCCATGTCATTTGAGAAGGATCTCGAGACAAAAAATATTTAAATAGAACGCCCAACATTTAGAGATGAAACTAGTTTCTTCCCTTTTGTTGCTCATCAATACAGGGTAATTTTTCATATTTTCGAATATCCTTTTACCGAACTATTACAATTTTCAGAGAAGTTGGATTATGTTTTATTCATAAGTACAGGGTTTGGATTCATATTGAGCTTTTAGTTGCCATCTTTTTCATTTTTCTGTCTGCTTATGGAGGGTGTGAAAAAAATTCCAGTGAGTAGCCACCACATTTCAAGGTTTCACAGGAAATTTTGTATTACTTGAATTGGCAGATATCTCAGCAACTTAGTGTAGATAACAATCTAAATAAGTTCAATAGTCAGAGCATCCTTTCAGCAGTTTTGGTTTTCAGTGTTAGTTGAGGATTTGAATCATTTAAAAGAGTAGGTCACATTTTGCAGGTTGCAGGGTAGAGTTTTTGGATCAGCCCAATGGATTGGGCACTGGAGAAACGAGTTCTTTGCTGCCTCAAAAGGAGGACAACATCCCCACTAGAGCCAAATGTTTTAAGAATCTAGTTTTAGAGTAAAGGGTTTAGTGGTATTAGTTTTTCATAAAAAATTCAGGTGCACTAAAAATTAATTTGTCAACGTTGGTTTAGAAAATTTGAAATAGTGGCCTTGACAAATCAAATGTCAACAAAAACTCTGTTTTACTCTTTTTTTTAATTGTAAAAGACAATAACTTTGGGTGAAATTTTCGAATACATGGAAACAAATTTTTGAAAACCAGTAGAGGTTTTTCTTGGGAACGAACCCATTAACAAAAACCTCTCAAGTTTTACACTTGTGTCACGGTTTGATATATTCAAATGGATATTTGAAACCTATTTTTCAGGAATTCACTATAATTTTTTTTTTCTATTTTTAGAAAAGCGTCTAGTCAACTTTCAGTTGGAGAGCCACCTCATCAAATTCGACTTAGGGATCCTTAGCTTCAACCATGACTCCAACAATAGCTTCAACCATGACTCCAGCAACAACATGATCTTCAGATATAGAATATTATTTCTATTTTTTTATGATGGAACGATGTAATATGTTTGGTTTAAATTAGATATTTTCTCATTTATTTTAAGACTTTGTAATTAAGTTTTTAATAAAAAATTGATTACAGTTTTGTAAATAATCTATAAAGACTGTGATTTTGTGAGAAGGAAGGGTTGGGAATCTTTTGAAGAAGAAAGATTGTGTGTTTGTGTTATGCAACCAACTCACAAATAAAATAAAAGATAGATCAACGACTTAGAAACTATCCTCTTCGAGAGCGAAACATCCTTTACATTACATAAATGAAAAATTCTTGGATGATTCAAATAACAAAATATCCTTTATATATATAGGAGTTTAAGGGGTCACAATATAATCAGAGCCGAATTAACAATAATAATGTAAGGGCACAACAATAACAATAATGGAATTCTATGGGGCACAATAATAACAATATGGGGACTACACGGGCACAAAAATAACAATAAGGGGGTTACACTAACAATAAAAATAAGGGGTTGCAATAGTATTATAGGGACCTAACATGCCCCTCTCCTTCAAAAAATTTTATCCTCAACACTTGAGTAGTTATGAATGCTTCTATATAAAATTCTCATCCTCTCATGTGGAATATTTAATGGGTAAGTTCTTCACTTGATGAGATACTCTGAAATTGATCGATTTCGTAGCTATTGAGTTCTTGTTTCTGTGACTGCTTCAGGTTCCAATATGATTTTTCCTTCCTCATCAAGTTTTGGCAATATTGTTTGAACTGGAATCTTGTCACCTATAACCTTCTTTAAGCATGAAACATGGAAAACTAAGTGCACTCAGGAAGATGCAGGAAGCTCCAATTTGTATGCCATATTACTAATATTTTTCAAAACCTTGTAAGGAACATAGTACTTTGGTGATAATTTATTATCCTTCTTTGCTTTCTTGAGGGACTTTTTTGTGTATGGTTGTAGTCGTAAAAACAACCAGTCACCTATATTAAAACTTCTTTCGCTGCGATGTTGATATGATTGTTGTTTCATTTGATTCTGTGAAAAAGTGAGGTTATCCTTTAAGAGTTGGAGAAGGTATTGTTGATGCTCGATTTGATATTCCACTGCTTGAACCTTAGAATTTTCTCTTAAATACGATGCGATAGACAGTGGATGATATCCATAAAGTGCCATAAATGGGGTCATTTTTCCTGTAGTTTGGAAGGAAATGTTATACCACCATTCAAACAGAGGTAACCACTTGACCCATTGTGTTTGTTTATAAAATACAAAGCAACAAAGATATCCTTCCAAGAATTTGTTCACTATCTTGGTTTTCCCATCAGATTGAGGATGATAAGATGATCTATGAGCTAATTGAGTACCCGGAAAAGAAAATAATTATGTCCAAGAATTTCTAGTGAAAATGGGATCTGTGTCACTTACAATAATGTTTGGGTTTCCATGTAGATTTTGAATTGTTTCCATAAATGCAATATAAATTGTACTAGGTTTAAATGGATGAGATAATGCACACAAGTGTGCATACTTGGTAAGTCTATCAACTACCACCATGCTGACACTCTTTCCTTCAGACTTGGGTAAACCTGTAATAAAATCCATTGAAACCTCCTCCCAACGTTGACTTGGAATGGATAAAGGTTGTAACCTACTCGTGGTCTTAATTGTTTCAAATTTGTTTTGTTGGAAAACCAAACATTCCGCCACAAAATTTTGAATATCAAATTTAAGGCCATCCCAAAAAATTCCTTCTTAACCTTGTGGTAAGTTTTTAAAAACCTTGAGTGCCCTCCTAAGGGAGAGGTGTGCAATTCAAAAATAATCTTTTGTTTGAGTTGGGAATTATTATAAAGGTATAAGCAATATTTGTACCATAATGAATAATTTTTCTAGCTATATGTATTATATGTACTGAGATCTTGCTACAAATTTTGAATGAGTGTCCACACTTCTTCATCATTATTCCATTCATCCTTACTTCGATTATATAATATAGTTGGATAATAGAAATGACACAATGAAATGCTTCCACATCCTCTTCCTTTCTTGAGAGTGCATAAAAAACAACAATTTGCTTCCCTTTTTTGTAGATGATTTCAAAGTCATAACCCAACATCTTTGTGACCCATTTTTGTTGCTCTTCTGAAGATAATATTTGTTCCAAAAATCATTTAAGACTATCATGATATGTTTTTACCTTGAAGTGTCTTCCCATCAAGTAAGGCCACCATTTCTTGAGTGCATGTAGTATTGCCAACATTTCTTTCTCATAAATAGGTTTGTGTAAATACTTTCCTGAGGCATCTCACTCCATAATAAATTTTTTTGTGAAGTCTGGCGTAGCTAAGACCGGTGCTTGGCAAATTTCTTCTTTAATATGTTCAAAAGCCTTAGTTGCTTCTGAAGTCCAAAAAAAATCATCTTTATTCAATAATTTTGTTAGAGGTGCTGCTATTCTTCCATAATTATTAACAAACTTGCAATAATACCCTGTCAACCGGAGAAATCCTTGCAGATGGTTTATGGTTGTGGAGATTTTCCATTCCTTAATGGATTTAATTTTGTTAGGGTCTACCTTAACACCCTCATGAGATACAATATGGCCCAAACATTCCACCTCTTGTAATCCAAAGAAACATTTGGAGGTTTTTGCATATAATTGTTTCTCCTCCAATAGTTTGAGAACCCTATTAACATGTTGAACATGACCCTTCCAAGACCTACTGTATATTAGTATATCATAAAAAAATAATAACACATATTTTATAAGGAAGGGTTTGAAAATGGAATTCATCATACCTTGAAATTTAGAAGGTGCATTGGTAAGGCCAAAAGGCATGACCATAAATTCATAATTACCTTCATGAGTTGTAAATGTTGTTTTCAGAATGTCTCTAGTATTTATTCTTATTTGATGTTATCCTGAACGAAGATCCAAATTGGTGAAGTAAATTTATCCATGTAATTCATCCAATAATTCATCAATGACAAGAATGGGAAATTTATCTTTAATAGTGATATTTTTTATCTCCCTATAATTTGGAGACATGTGCCATGATCCATCCTTCTTGTGCACCAATACTATTAGAGTGGAGAAAGAACTTTGACTAGGTTGAATTATACCGACCTCTAGCATTTTTGCAATCATATGTTCAATTTCACTCTTTTGGGCATAGGGGTATCGATAAGGCCGGATGTTTGGAGGAAAAATTCTTGGAATAAAATGAATAGCATGATCATGATCAAGAATAGGTGGGAGGCTTTTGGGAGTCTCAAATACCTTGGAATGATTGTCCAATTTTTTTTGGAGATCTGGAGAAATATATGATTTCGATGTTTGAACCTTTAGTGAGCATAATTGTGAAATTACACTTTTTTTTTTCTTTATTTAGAAGCTTTGTAATGGCATTATAGTTGATTATCTTCCCTGATTTCCTTGTGATACCCCTTAATTCAACTTCCTTTCTTTACCAAAAAAAATTCAAGAAAATTTCTTGAAAATTAAATCTATCGTACCCAAATATTATAACCATTGGAATCATAGTACAAAATCAACACCACCCATTGGAATGGAAAGAATTGGAATATTAAATACATATTACCCCATGGTTAGCTTGATATTATAGATATTTCTAGAGAAATTTATAGTTCCTCCATTTACAACCATCACTTGACACTCTGGTGCTCGATATACGAAGCAATTCAATTCCTTGGCTAACTCACAATGAATAAAATTATGGGTACTACCTGAATCAATCAACACTGTTACCCTTTTATTCTTGATATATCCTTCTATCTCGAGAGTTTGAGGAGTGGTAATTCCTTCCAATGGTCAGATTCATTTCTTCTTTCTCTAGGGTTGGTTCCTCGTTTATATCTTCTTCTTTTGAAGTTTCTTGTTCCTTTTCTTCCTCCTCTTCATAATCTATGTAAAATAATTTCTTCTCAACACACTTATGAAATTTAGTGTATTTTATATCACAACTGTAACAAAGCCCCTTTTCTCTTTTTTCTTCCAATTATTGTGGTGTAAACCTTGTAGGTTGTGGACGGATAGGAGAAAAACACTTCCATATTTATAGTTGTGGGTGGTAAGCTTCCTTGTTGCGATAATTTTTCTTTCATTTTTTCTTACCAACTTGAATGCCTTCTCCAATGAATCAGGTTCCCAAAGGAAAACCTCTTGTTGGATGTTATCCTCTAAAGTCCCTATGAAGACATCAATCCTATGCTCTAGAATACCATTTACCCTTATATTCAATTTTTGGAAGTCCTCAATGTGCTTTGCCGTTGAACCCTTTTGTTTAATATTTATCAATTGGCTAAAGAGGGTGTTTCTCTTTGTATCCTCATATTGTGATATCATTTCCTCCACAAAAATTGACCAAGTGACAAGTGGTTTACGAAAAAACCGACATTGATACCATACAAACTGATTGGGTTCTAAATATAAAGTTGCAATGCGCACCTCTTGTGTTTGTTGCACATTATGAAGATCAAAATATTGTTCCATCTGTAATATCCATGTTACCAGATCCTTGCCATAAAACTTAATCATATCGATCTTTGGAATATGGTGGTTCTTCAATCCAATGTTAGAGTCTATGAAATTGTGATTACCATTTATTTTTTTCTCTTCATGAGTTTCATCTAATACCTTTTCGTCATTAGGAAGCATTTCTTGTAGCAACTTTGTCAAACGCTCCTTCAAACCTTCCATGTCTACTTTTAAACCATTCTTTAAATCTTCCATGTTGCCTTTCATTTTTTCTTCTATGCCATCCCTCAAACCTTTCATGTATGATTTTAAACTATTATTCAAACCATCCATCTTATTTTCCATTTTATTTTTGGTTACTCTTTGTGAGAGCGAAATTTGGTGCACTTGGTCTCGTAATTATGATAAATCATGTTGCATTTCTTCCTCTTCTTCATGTGTCATAGTAGATATTTCTGGTTACTTACTAGGTATGTCCATTTTTTTATTTCAAGGAATTTTGGAATCAAAAAATGATACATATGCTTCACTATGCCCTGAAAATAACTTAAAACTGATTTTCAAACAAAAGTTATGCAAAATTTAAAAAAAATACACACCTTTTTCTTGTTTTTTAGGAGCTCAGTATTGTAACTATTAATATTATTATTATTATTATCCAATTTTAAGGTCATGGCCAAGCCAGACACCAAATTGGTGTATGAAACCCCCTTCTTTGTGGGACAAGGGACCCACCTCCGCGCAATGATTTGACTGCTAAGTCTACGAAGGCATACATACTCTACCCCCATCTGGTTTTGAACCTGTGACCTCTTAGGAGGAAACACATGCTCTTAGCCATTAGGCCCACTCTTAATTTTGGCTCTTCAAGGTTTGAAATTCATCCCTGTGGTATCCCTCTGAGTCTTCTTTCCAATGCCACCAGTCGGATCAAAAATGGATGTTTCAAGAAAGAGTTATTACCACTCTCCCATGATGTCCCGATTATTGACTGATTTAGTAGATTGAAATTGTACAGAGTTCCACGTGTCACTTTTTCAACCTCCAGTCTTGAAATTACTACAAAAAAAATGCAACTCGTTCCCTTTCATTCAATTTTTACAAAATTCGAATTCGATTCCTGAAATGAAAGTTGTGATGATTTCCCCAAGGTCACTTGTTTGAGACTGAATTTTAAAGCCTACAAAAACCTTAACTTACCCGAATCATATATCCGAAAATATGGTGAACCGATATCTGAAATTTTTACATGAAGTTAACTAAGATTTCGTCTCCATGTGGTAAAAATTCAGCTTCTAAAGCCTCGTCGAAAAAAAATTATAATGAAAATTCCAAGATGGACTGTTTGGAGAAGCAAAACCCTACAATCCAAAGCTCTTATATCAAATGTTATGAAACCAGATCACAGAATAGAAGAAAATATAGCTGAACGACTTAAAAATTATCCTCTTCGAGGGTTAAACCTCCTTTATGTTACATAAATGAACAATTAATGGATGATTCAAATGAAAAAGCCTCCTTTCTATACATACGAGTCTAAGGGGTCACAATATAATCAAAGCCGACATAACAATAATAATGTAAGGGCACAACAATAACAACAGTGGGATTCTATGGGGAAATATAATAAAAATATGGTGACTATATGGGCACAACAATAAAAATATGGGGACTACATGGGCACAACTCTTATAGGTCAATTTGGGCATCATTCCCAATGACATGGTTAATTGGGCATCATCTCTAGGACCAATGACTAAGGGTCTATCATTCCTTATCATTTCAAGTTGCTACATGCCCTAAGGCAAGAACAAGACAAATCAAACATGACTTTCATCAAGCAAAGGTTTCCAAGGTTTGAAGTTCGTTATATAGCATATGGGAAATCACCAACGCTGCCTCTAAGGGGAATAAGTGCGTTGCATATGCAGGTATCCCCATCCAAGGCTGCTCTGTAAAGCACTTCCCAACATCTATGGGTGCGTTGGTCACATTGGGAGCGGAATTCTCATTGTTCTGGAATCTCCACTTGGCTAATGCCTTCTAAAAGAGTTCACATGGGTCAAGCTTCGAATCCAAGTGTCCATTTGACATCTACATGACTGGGAACATGTCTTGCCTATTATTGGAAAGTCATTCATTGCAAAACTACCTTCAGTTCATCTATAAATTGAACACAGATCTGAGTGTTTGAAAAGGAAGAATTTGAGTAGAGAAATGCTGGAGGATTTTCAATTGAGAGTTAGATTTGTGTAACAGCTGCTGGAGAGATTTATACTATGATGGGGCTGAGGATCATTGCTGGAAGGGTCACTTCAAATCAGTCATTTGGTTGTAACCTCTCCTTCTATCATCAATAAAGAATACAACTTACTTTTCCCTATATGCATCTGTATTGGCTTTGATTTTCCATATTACAAGATCTTAGTTGATGTATATTGTTTATGCTTTACTGATTTAGCTAACTAACTTGAATAGACATCTGTATTATTGCTATCTTCTATTGTTTTAGTGTTCTTTCTTGCAGGAAGCATTTTGCCTACAAACTGCTTGAATTTGAAGCTACAACGAAAGCGATAGAAGGAGTCATTTAGAAGCGCTTGGATTACAAGTAAGCCTCTAATCCTTTCTGTGTGTCTGTTTTGAGTTAGGAAAGGTAGTTGTATAGTATTTAATCTATTGTTATAGATTTTCATCTGTCTAGGGAAGCGTGTTTTATCCGTAATTCACAATTTTGGCCCAAAATATTGGCGACTCTGCTGGGGAGAATTTCTCTTAGATATAGGTGACTTAGCCTCTAATTTTCTTTGTTTATCCACCCAATAGTTGTTACACACAAAGAATAAACTTTTTCAAAGCCAAATCTGCAAAGATAGTGAGTCAAACAGTAGTGTTTTTCCTTATAAACTGCGCCCAACGCATTCTTAGATAGGACACAATGCTTTTCATAACACTGTCTCCCTTTCAGGCCTGCGTTGTAGAGCACTGTCTCCCCTTGGAGACTACGTTGACTCCTCAAACCACCCAGATTCCTTTGAATTTGCCTTTGCAATTTGCTTTAGTTTGTTTTTTGGTGTGTTTTGAAAAGTTTGATCCTCATATTGACCAATAACTCTATATACTTATTCCTCCTTTGATTGAAAGTTTTTTCAATGTTTGTTTAAAATTTTTTTCTTTAGCATTGACAAGTTGATTTCAAAGTATTTTTTATGGTCGCATTAAGAATAATTTTCTTTCGAAATAGGAAATTGTCGTAAAATCTTCATTCCCTTGATAGGAGAAATTGTTGTTGAAATCCTCATTTTTCCTTCAATAGAGAAATTGTTGTTTGTATTCTTCATTTCTCTAAAGTAAAAGGTATTTTAATTATTGATTTAGTGCACCTAGTTTCTTTTCTGCATTCATAACATCAAGGAAACTGAAAAGAAAAACTTGCATTTGCATGTAGGATTTTTGTGTGTTTTGCAAAAAGGAACATTAGGAAATCTACATTTAGTTTATGATCATTGATTTTTTTTGCTCATTGATTTTTTTTCTCACAAATTATTTTCTCTCTTCCCTTAGTAGTTAGGTTTTTCGTTGAAGAAATTGAAAGTGAAAGATTGCTTATCATTTTGAGTTGCATTTTAGGAATTTTCCAATACATCATCACGGTGAACCTTTGAAAGGAAAATTGTAAGCAAGATCAACATAAAATTAATCTCAATTTACTTGACAAAGCATTGGAACCATAACGATAACATTTAGAAGGTTTAGGCTAGAGACGTGTTCCGTTGTCGTAAAACATAGCAGCTGTCATTAACTTGTCTGTGATACATTCCGAGTGTGATACCTCACTCCACGTACGTAAGTATATCGTAGCTCGTCCACGTAATTTTGGGTATATTGGGCGGTGTTACAGTACGATAAGTATAAAGGGGTTCTCTCACTGTGCGGTTTCGCATCAGACAACGCTAATACGGACTTGGGCCTCCACGTACCTTCTGGTATATTTTGGAGTACAAATTTTAGATGCTATACATCCATAGTGAACCGAGTCGGCCACCCTTGTAAATTGTGATACACCGAACACAACATTCGGGGAGATTTCCCGCCCGTACTTCTTGGTTCGCTAGGAGGTATTCTGCAGTGCACAGTTTCTTGGTAAACCCTTTTGCCTAGAATTACCCTTTTATTTTGTTTATTTTTTTTTGGTTAAAATTAATCAATAATCGTGGAAGAAAAAAATAATTTCCCCCGTTGTTTGCGTAGATTAGCTTTAAAACCACCTTTACCACCAGAAGTTACTTCTAGTAGGTGAAGGCGATCATGATCTGTCGATTCAAGTACAATCCGTACCTATGGTGAAACATCATTTTCCAATAAACCAGAGTTAGCTCAAATTGTTTCCACACATCCCGGTTCGCCTACTATTATCGAAATAGAGTCTTCACAGCTACTCATGGTCACGATCCATCCAATCAGTGAGACCATACCTCCTGGACCCGATGTTGTTCAACCACAAATTGATCCAGATCCTATCTCTTCTTTGCCAGAACATCTGAATCCTGAAGTCGAACAACCGAAAGTTGTTCCTACCTTGGTCATCCCACAAATTTCTGTAGCTATTGAATCTCCCATATCACACAGTCAACCACCTGAAATATACTTTAGGCCTGACGGTGATTTTCTTCCACGTGGTTTAATTGTGATTGAATAAATCCCACAAGACACTACACCTTTAACTCCAACCCATTTTGGGGAGGACCTTTACCTGTACGAGTCTTTCTCTCAATCGACACTCACAGGAGTGTGGAGAAGTACAAGGCGAGATTTGTCGCCCGTGGCTTCTCACAGATCGAGGGGATTGACTATGAGGAGACTTTTGCACCTGTCGCAAGGTACTCTTCCATACGGACGATCCTTGCTCTCTCAGCGCAGATGGGGTGGCACATTCATCGGATGGATGTGAAGACTGCGTTCCTCAATGGAGTTATTGAGGAGGAGGTGTACATAGAGCAGCCTGAAGGTTTTGAGATCTTCAGCAGTGAGTCGCATGTGTGCCGACTCAAGAGAGCACTGTACGGGCTGAAGCAAGCACCTCGTGCTTGGTACACTCGGATAGACAGCTACTTCACAGGGCTTGGATTCTCCAAGAGTGAGGCGGATCCAAACCTGTACCAGATTGTGGTGGAGGGGAAGCTGTTGATCATCGTACTGTATGTAGATGATCTGATTTTGACTGGCGACGAGCAGTTGATACTTTCATGCAAGGAGGATCTTGCACGGGAGTTTGAGATGAAGGACCTAGGCATCCTTCATTATTTCCTGGGATTGGAGATTTGGCAGCGCAGTGGAGGACTGTTTGTTTCTCAGGGCAAGTATGCCCGGGAGATTCTGGAGAGGTTCAACATGCAAGGCTGCAAGCCTGTTGATACCCCTCTTCCTGGAGGATGGAGGAAGGGAGATGCTGCTTCGGAGGAGGTAGTGGATGCCACTGTCTATCGACAGTTGGTGGGGTCCGTTGATGTCACAGGTGATATTGAAACTTGCCGTGCTGTACTATCATGATTCTTGACTTTCGCAACTATGATTAAGCCTACCGAAGCTCTTTTGGAAGGCGGGCAACGTAACTGATAGCCTGTCAGAGCACATCGGGATATGGTCTATGGTACGGACGAGGAGGATGGAGTGAAGCTTTCGAAGCTGCGGTGATGAGACGGGGGGCCCAACAGCCAGGAAAAGCATACCGGAGGTGCTGACGATGGGTCGACGGCGGTCACAGTGTGACGAAGGCCAGTCCATGGCTCCCGGTTCAGCGGGCAGGTACATGGCGGCAAGCTTGGGCGCATCTTGGAGCTATTTGAAGGGAAGATCTCCTTGAGTTTTGTTCGGGTGCATTGTGGAGCTACAGTCTCTTGTGATAGCAGGCTGCATCAGAAGCTCTCGGCCCCAATCAGATATTTCATGATAGGTCCAAACACATCGACATCAGGTACCATCATATCAGAGATTGTGTTCGGCGGAGAATCATGATGCTTTCATATGTTCCCACGGAGGATCAGGATGCCGACATCCTGACGAAGGCGCTCACCAGGAGCAAGTTTGAATTCCACAGAGGCAGGATAGGGGTTGCGGATAATCCATATCTTGCTGAGAGGGAGTGTTGAAAATGCAGCAAGATGATGGAGCTTAGTGAAATGAAGTCGCCTTCACTAAGTGGGCCCGCAGGCAAATTCTGGCGCAAAGTCTATTTTTAGACTATGTCTATTTTTAGACATACGGAACATAATTTGAGAATTCTACTTGGAGATTCTTGATGGATGCGACATGTCGGTAAAAATAGATGAGACCCTATTTTTTAGGACCCAGGCTATTTTTAGACTGATCTCCTAAAAATATGGAAGTCAAATATTATTTACCCTTAATAATATTTTGACTATAAACAACAATTTACTCTCTTGGCGCACTTCAGTTTGAGTCATGGAGGTGGCTCATGCAACTGACACAAGGAATCACGTGGTTCCTAGGGTTTGATGGCATCTTGCATGGTTGGCTTCAGTTAGACTTCAGTGGCAGAAGTTTTGGAGGAGTTAACGGGACAGATAGTGGAGTTGTGTTCTGTTTGTTTTAGTTGAACTAGTTAGGATTAGTTAACTAACTAATCAACTAGATATGAGTGGAGTAAATTAAATAATATTTAATTTACTAAATATTAACTCATTAGTCAACTCAAGAACACTTCAGTTCACTACAGTGCATGATCAGTTCAGTGGAGACCAGTGGAAGAGGTAGATGAAAGGGTGAGTAAAGCTATCGGTTGGTAGATTTGTTTTGCATGAGATTTGCATTACACTTGGAGGAATTGTCCATGACAATTACGCAATCAAGGGAAGGGGATTCGAACCTTGAACCTCTTCATATACGGGCCATGATTGCGCAATAGAGGCAAGGCAATTGGCGGGGAGTTTTGAACCTCAGACTTGTTCAAAACTGAGTCAGATTGTGAGTAACTTCATGAGAGAGTAATGAGTACTTGTGAGGAGTATTGTACTTGTTTGGTTACTTGATTTCTCCATTATAATATACACAATAGCTGCGGGGTTTTCAGCTATAGGCTTTCCCCATACATACTGGGTTAATGTGTGATTGAATTGATGTGAGATTGCTTCTGTATTATTTCCGCATGTGACAATTAACTGTAGAAAGAGGTTATGTATTATGCATCTGATTAATTGATGTATGATCGGGTTAATCTTCAGTGAATAAGTGATTTATTCAACTAATTTCTACAGAGACGACTTGATAGGCACTGCAAAAACACACCACATTACTGCATCTGATCCTACTCCTACTTCTGAAATTAATGCCATGTCATTTGACAAAGGCAAAGGTGAAAAGCAACCAGGAAGTAAGAAAAGTGGGAAATCAAAGAAAAAGCAAACTTCTAACCTGCAGGAAAGATCATCTGATCAACCGTCTAGATCTCGAAAACCTCGTTATCCATGCATAATCTGTAATGAGGAACACTTTGTTAGGGATTGTCCTCACCGCGCTAAAGTCTCAAAAATCATCAAGAATTCTAATGCGGTAGCTGTGTTGATAGACCCATTTTCCAAATCTAGACACAAATATGGTTGCTACGGATCCAACTCCTAGTTCCCAAGTGTTAATGTTATCTGTCACAAAACCTTCAATATATATTTTAATGTCAACGCGAAATAAAGATTATGGTAGTCTGACCACTGATCAACCTACTACTTCGACAATGAATCCATCTACAAAATCAGTATTGCCTACTGCTATTCTTGAATTGACAATCAAGCCACCAAAGGGAGTAATTCATAAATCGACATACAA
Source organism: Pinus albicaulis (assembly GCA_034641835.2). Lineage (NCBI taxonomy): Eukaryota > Viridiplantae > Streptophyta > Pinopsida > Pinales > Pinaceae > Pinus > Pinus albicaulis. Next base: position 15,227,892 of record MU968359.1, on the reverse strand, counting down.
TCCTCGAGCAAGAGCTGCACAAAATTATAATATAGTTGAAGATTTGACTCAATCCCCTTAAGCTATGTCTACTTTTGAGGTATTACAAAATTGTCCCTCCCAAAAACATGCTTTATTGTTGGTAATTGGTGGAATTGATCCGACTGATTCTAATCTTGTTGTCTTTAATCATATGGGCTATGTGCCACAATTACCAGCAGAATTGGCATTTTCCATAGAGGTAAATGTTCTCAATCACCTTGTTCATCATACTATTATTGATGAGGGAGAATCTACATGCATTATGTGTCTAAACTGTTGGGAGTCACTTGGCTTGCCGCGCTTATCACAATCATCAACGACATTGAAGACATTCGATGGATGTACATATAAACCTTGTCGTATTATTAATAACCTGCATGTTGAACTAGGGGGGAAAATAGTGAATATTGATGTTGAGGTTGTTGACGGACCCCTTGAATATAATATTTTACTTGGAAGGCCATGGGTATATGTGATGACTGCTATTGTTTCTACATATTTTAGAATGATTGCCTTTCCACATAAAGGTACAATTATAGTAATTAATCAACTATCCTTCTTTGCCTCTGCTTCGCTGGTAACTGGAAGCGTTCCGTTCGTTCACATACCCCAACTAGAACTTCAGAACATTGGTGTAGGACTCTTAAAGGATTCCACTCTCACGGGAACCTTTGCATTACCGCTGCCAGCAACATCGGCAGAAATTGAAAGCATAGAGACCTGCTACATGATCTCTTCCACTCTATTTGGCTTAAGGAAGCGTTCGGGTGATAATGATATTTCTACGTTGGATGAGCTTCTACCGCCCAGGCTTATTGAGCTGGCATAGCAATCAATCTATCTGGATTGGGCGGAAAGTCTGAAATCAACGTCGCCGAGTGTTTGGGTTGATCATTCATTAGATTTTGGTACCCCATCTGATCCATTTTTCTCAATGTTATTGACAGATGAGAATATTTTAGAAGCTATGATGTCATAAGGAGAACCATAGGAATATTATCATCATCGTTCCCATATTCCTAATTATGAAGAAAAAAATCTTAGTGAACGATATCACCCATCCATCAAAACTTCCTTTTCAAATTTTTTCCCATTAATGCAATTGATTTCGAGCGAAATCTGTAAAATATCTAAGAAAAAATTTCTATCGATATTTCGACCAAACTTGGCATTGTAGAGAATATTCATGTCGGTGTATCTTGTTCTCCATCAGAACTCGAATCATATCGCTCTCTTTTTCGTGAATATCGTGACGTATTTTCTTGGTCTTACAAGGAAATGCTAGGCATAGATACTAGTATAGTTGAACACACTATTAATATGTATCCTGATGTCAAACCAGTGCGTCAACGGCTTCGTCCTGTTCATCCAAAGAAAGCCACTGCCATCAAAGCAGAAGTTGAAATTTTTTTTGCGTGTTGGTTTCATTTACCCTGTTCCGCTAACTGAGTGGGTTTCCAATATCGTTCCTGTCATGAAAAAACAAGGAACAATTAGAGTGTGCATCGATTATTGGGATGTTAATCATGCTTGTCCAAAAGACAACTATCCTACTCCCTTTATCGATTAGATTATTGATGATATTGTTGAATGTGAAATATTTTCGTTCATGGATGGATTTTATGGCTACAATCAAATCAATATCTGCCTAGATGATCAACATAAGACAACATTAATCTATCCCTGGGGCACATTTTCTTATAGGAAACTTTCGTTTGGTTTAAAGAACGCTGGGGCGACTTTTCAGAGAGAAATGGAATATTCTTTCAATGACATCAAGCACATTGTTCAACCATATCTAAATGATTTACCAGCGCATTCACGAAATCAGAATGATCACCCGATACATTTGAGAGCCATTTTATTATGCTGCCGACACTACAAAATACGCCTCAATCCACATAAATGTGTGTTTTGTGTTGGTTCTGGTCATTTTATTGGATTCGTAGTCTCAAAAGAAGGGATTGGAATGGACCCTTTGAAGGTTCAGGCCATTCTTTATTTTCCTGCACCGTCAAACTTACTTTAGATACAAAAACTTCAAGGAAAGGCTAACTTCCTAAGAAGGTTAATTCCAAATTATGTCAAAATGGCTAAAGGATTTACTCGACTCTTGAAAAAGGGGGTTCCTTTCCATTGGGACCAAGTTGTGCAAGATTATTTTGATGCTGTCATGGACAGTCTTGTCCGAGCGTCATAAATGTATCCTCCTAATTGTCAAAACAATTATTTCCTATATATCGCCGCAACTGAAACGAACATTGCTATGGTATTGGTCCAAGTCGAAGAAGGAATTGAACATCCAATATATTATTTGAGTCATAATCTCAATGATATGGAAGTTAAGTACTCATACGTAGAAAATATTTCCTTGGTAGTTGTTCAAGCTGTCCAAAGATTTCGCCATTATATCCTGCTTTGAAAAAAAAAATAGTTTCAAATTGCAACCCGATGACTTACATCTTATCATGTCAATTACTGGGGGGAAAATATTCAAAATGGATTGTCATTTTTTAGGAATTTGATTTGGAATTTATCAAATCCAAGTCAAGGAAGTCTTTAGTTTTGGCTGATCTTCTCTGTGACCTTCCCTCTGATAGTACTGAAACTACGTCGGAACCATCAATTCCCGTCTCTATTTCTAATCAGATCATCTGATCCTTGGTATGGGGATTTAATCATTTATATCCAAACCCAAAATTTTCGACCTAATACCTCTCGCTCTGAACAACAACGTATTCGATAACAAGCCAAATATTATTTGATCGTCGGCGATACACTTTATCGTCGTGGTGTCGATACCATTTTAAGGAGGTGCCTCACTCATGAGGAGGCTGAAAAAGTATTAAATGATTATCATGCTGGGGCTTGTGGTGGACACTTATCTGGATATGCTACCACGTAGAAGATACTCCACGCCGGTTAATTTTGGCCTACTATTTTTTGAGACTGCATCCTCGCGGTCAGAAGTTGTCATGCATGCCATATTTTTTATCGTAAAATATGCAAATAGCCAGCGCCAATGCATCATGTTGTCTCTGCTGGACCATTAACGAAATGGGGTATTGACTTCATGCCCTGTAACCCTCCTTCATCTGGGGGGCATGGTTATATTATTGTCGCAATCTACTATTTTACCAAATGGGCCGAAGTGATGCCTACATTCAACAACATAGGAAAAACAGCTGCATTGTTTTTCTTTAACCATGTTATTACATAGTTTGGGGTCCCACAGGCTATAATTATAGATCATGGGAATAATTTTTGCAACCACATGATGTCTAAATTGATTGACAAGTTAGGATTGTCACATGATAATTCTACTCCTTATTATCCACAATCAAATGGACAAGTTGAAGCTATTAACAAAATTCTTAAACAAATGCTTCAATGAATGATAGGAGTTTGTAAAATAAATTGGAATTTTATCCTGTACTCCACCTTGTGGGCGTATCGAACCTCGTGAGAAACGCGACTGGATTTGCTTTTTTTCAATTGGTGTATGTTCTGGAAGCTATCTTACCAATCCAATGTGAAATATCATTGTTAAAAATCGTAATAGACTTGTTACCTGACACCTCAGAAGAAGAAGTGCATCTCCTTAACCTCATCCATCTTGATGAAACGTGTCGTGAAGCCCAATTGGCCAACGAAGCGCATAATAGACGTATAAAGGTGCAATATGACAAAAATGTCCAGCCTCGCACTTTCTCAGAGGGAAAGTTGGTCCTTCTTTAAGATCAAGAAGCTGATGTAATAGGTATAGGGAAATTTGAGCCGTTATGGCATGACCCCTATATTTTCAAAAGAGTTCTTGCTAAGGGTGCCTATGAGTTAGTTTATTACGATGGAATTCCATTGGCGCAACCTAGAAATGGGTTGTATTTGAAACGTTACTATTCTTAATCATGAGCATGGAATTTTTTTGTATTATATTGTATACATGTTGTTGATTTGCATTCACTATATTAATTTGTTTTTAGAGTTTTCTTGATGTTAGTAATCCGCTTTACATTTAATCGCAGATGTATGAATCTTCGGAACCATTTTTTGGATATGTTGATGGGCTAGTCGTAGTACACATAATCTATCATTTGCAGCGTGGGCCATTTTCGCTCCGAACTGTTAGCCATCAGTATTTTTTACATGTTAGTGATGACTATATCTTCAGCTGAGTTTTCTAGAAACTGATTTCCTTATGTCAATATGTCATCCAGAAAACCCTCCCAAAACTTTTTTCGCTTTTCTACCTATTCAGTCCACCCCTGGCAACATCAAAAACCTCATATCACAATCCTATCTAGCTTCAGCCTTATTGACCTGCCCATCAGCTTTAAAAGGCAAATCCACATATGTTTCAAAAGTCTCCCCTATGTTAGGAAGTGGCGTTTTAGGACATTTCACCTTTGGCAATCATCAAAAAGCCAAAAAGCCTCCATCTGCAGCAGACCTACCATGACTGATCCCTTAATTTGCAAATGAAATTGAAAAACAGCCTTAAGTCGCGCCACTCATATTCCTTAGGTCTCAGCACTGCATAAAGCCCAATCTCAAGCTGACTAGTAGGTTTTTCACAGTGTTCTATGGTTTCTACAAAGGCAGGAAATATAACTTCATCTCGGGAGGAAATGCTTGATCTACAGTTAGAGGAACAGCTGCTTCTAAATGTATTGTGAGCCTGAGATGAAGCTGCAAAACAAAAGTCACTCATCGGGACCTTACAGCTCTTTCCAGCATGAAAATCACAGTAAGAAAGGGTCGCCACTGTCTCAGCAAAATGGTAAATTGTCAAGGCCCAGAACCTCCTTCATTTACAAGTAGAGGGTTAGGGCGCCTCCTTCATCCATAAGCAGAGGGCGCAGGCCAGTGTTGACTCAGAAGGTTGCAAAAGTCCAGGTTTGCCTTTACTAAAACAATGAAACAATATCTTCAGGTTTCATGAATGTAATGGATGATCATAACAGGGATGGAGCTTGAAATATGCTGGCTCAAAAGAAAGGAGAGTCTGATTTGATAAAAGAGATCATCTGAAACTTTCAAGTCAGGGAGACAGTATTACTCTGGCTAAGGTTTTTGCTGACACACAATGATGCTTGCAAGTGAAGATGCTAAGACTGATGTTTTCCAAGTGGTTTACTTACCATCACCTTCAGAGAAAGGCTGTCTCGAACAGAATTGTTAAAAAACCTTCAAATACCTCACCTGATGAAAAGCCTCCTCCATATATGAGCATATGGCCAAAGCTGCTGCAGGTTGCTGAAACTGATTGATACAAGAAAGCAGTGGAAGGATACCAAAGACTGAATCAAGGTCATTACACAGATGAATGATAGTGCTGATAATGTAAAGGTATTGGTACTCCTATTTCAAAGAACTATCTATCAGACTATACGTACAGTAGGAAAGAGACAATATTGAATATATGTGTGCCACTGATACCAAAAAGAAGACTGTCTCCTTGAGGAAAAGGTCAAGCAACAAAACAATATCATATACCAAAGGTCCAAAGAAGCGCCTTTCAAGAAATGGTGTTTACAGCTTTCAAATGTTTTGGTGCATTATGAATAGCCCTTCCTTGCTAAAAATCGCCAAGAGAGGAAAACAGTGAACATAGTTCGGTTATGAAATGGTTCTTTTGGCAAAAAGAGGTTAACACAATGATCAGAGAAAAATAATGACTATGTATCAAAGAGTCCTGTTTTCATATTGCACAAGCTTGTCTTTTCAGATGGAGGAGGCAAGTGGTATTCAATCTTATGAATAGGCAGAAGAAGTTGGTTGTGATGAGTCACCACTGTTTATATGTTTTAAAAACAAACACAGTTGTCATCATTCCAAAGGGCAGACTTAGCACAAAGATACAGTATTAAATAAACAGTGGCAGGGATGTGGCATAGTGAGTTGTAAAGCAGAGAATTATGTTATAAAAAGAAACAGCTAGTAGAAGGCACTTACAGTCCAGAAGGAAACCTGTAAATCACCTAAGAACTGAGATTGTTAAACTAATTGCAAGGGCACCGGCGATCTCCTGTTAAGTGATAAAACAACTTTCAAATGCCTTTGACAGATTTTGAATGACTTTTCTTTTGTTAACATTGTCACCTAAAGTGTCAAAACGGGGGACAGAGTCGAGGTTTTGAAATGTCTCTCTTATGAGAACAGGTATGTAACTTCATGAATAGGCAAAGCAAATTTGATGAACTATCACTGTTTAAAAAATAGCTTGATGCAAACACAGTTTTGTATCATTTAAGAAGGGCAGAGATATCATCAAGTCCAAATAGGACCGGCAAAGTTTAAATATTTGCAGTGATAAAGAAACTAAGAGCGCAAATAAAGACTTTAACTCTCAAAGAAAAGAAATGCCACTGTTTGAACGAAAAACTTCACTGTGTTCAAAGATAGCCATGGGGTCTTTATTTTTGTATTTTAAATAAACAATGAAAGTAGCCGTTGAAGGAGTGTCAAAAGAATGAAATAGGTGAGTACGAAGGTCATTGTCGAAATTCAAAGCCAACTTCCGCAGCTCCCAAGTATCACAACGTTTTTCAAGCAAATTGAAGTTTTCTGCACCGGTTAAGGCCGCGCGACGTGCCTGGATTTAGGCGCGACGTGCCTGGGCAGCAATTTACAAAGGCTTCCTTCGTCGGCGCGACGTGCCTGTAGGTGGGCGCGACGTGCCTGTAGGAGGCCGCCCGACCACACGACAGGCCGACCCGACAAGTTTCTTTTGCGCGACGGGTTTTTCTCCAAAGGTTGCCGCGCCAGTGTTGGAGGGTTCCGGTGCATTTCAAGCTCCCTCCAAGGTATTTCTTCTCAAAAATTCAAAAGGTACTTCGCCCCTTGCCTCGAAAATCTCAAAAAACCCAATTTAAACTCTGTGTGCCGTGGTTTGAAGCTGTGCATTAGTGAAAGGGTTTTGACCATTTTGGAAAAAAGAAACTGTCCTCACAGTCCTCCACACATTGCCACATTGTCAAAACAGCTAAGTGCACTCAGTGAGGGGGTCTCGACATTCTTGTTGTTTGAAAAAGAAAACTCATATAATCTCTGTCAAAAAGCTTGACATCTTCTATAAAACTCTGTCATTATCACCCCAAACCAATGTATTGGCATTCTTAGCATATATGTGGTGTTTTTCTTGATATGCAAACAGTGCAAAGAAGGCACACTTGCACAGGACAGAATTGCTGAAAGTTTGAAAGCCTCTTTCGAGCTAGGTGTTGGTTGATATCAAAGTTGTCAAAAACAGAGGTGTTGGTGTATCTCTCAAACTCACAAGCAAAGGGTGTATTGTCTAAACCACTGTCTGCGTTGATTTTCACCTAAACTAAGTCTGCTTTTTCATTGCACTACATTGTATCATTCTGAAGATTGTTGAACAGAGTTTTTCCAAAGGTGCAGAGCCATTTTCTAAAGAGCAGAGTTGTTAGTGTTTGAAGTTAAGATTAAGACAGAGGTACAGGTATCATATTGATCTCTTAAACTCACAAGCAGAGAGTATGTTTCCTAAAAACCACTGTGCATTGGTTATACATCTAACTTGGGTCTGCCTTTACCGAAACCATATTGTATCATGTTGAAGATTTGTTAACAGGGTTTTTCTGAAGGTAAATAGAGCCACTTTCTAAAAGGCAGAGTTGTTGATGGTTGAAAATTTAAACATTAGAGGCAGAGATATAGAGGTGTTGGTTGATCTTTTAACTTCACAAGAAAAGGTGTCCTTCACAAAGCACTGTGCACTGATTTTACAATCTAACTTGAGTCTGCCTTTCCTAGAAACCATATTGTATCATGTTGAAGACTTGTTGACAGAGATTTTCAAAAGAAAACAGCATAGTGAAGGACAGAGGTTGTTGATGTTGGATTTTGACATCAAAGGCAGAGGTACAAAGGTGGTGATTGACTTCTCAAAATTCACAAGTGAAAGGTGTTTTCCTTAACACTGTGGGCTAATTTTTCACCTAACCAAAAGGTCTCCTTTCTTTCCACTGTATGGTCTCTACAGAAATCTGTTGACAGAGGTATTTTTCAAGGTGAATGACCTGAAGAGCAGGGTTATTATATTCAAGTTTTGTTTTGAAAACACAAATAACAGTGTAGGTTGGCCTCTAACAAAGTCACAAGAGGGGTGATTGTTCAAAACTGTGCACAGGGAATCTACAAAGCAGTTACCCCATCTTTTACACATGGTACCATTGTTAAAAAGGTTACATAGCTGAAGTGTATCCAGAGTTGAAGGACTGTTTTTAAGAAGTGTAGAGATGGCTTATTCAAGGAAGCATTATTACATTTTATTCAAAACCACATTGTCTAAACTATCCAAACAGTGTAGTGGCCAGTTTCAATCCAGCAGAGCATTTTTCATATAGTGAAGGCAGTTTGCCTCTTCCAAAGCTTGTTTCAAAGTCAGAATGCCTCCAAAACGAGATCACAAAGGCGGACAACATAAGAGATATGAACCTATCTCCATAGAAGAAATCAATGCTCATCCCTCAGTGCTTTTCAATTTCCATGAAGTAGACTGCCTTGATTTCTGTCAGAGGATAGAGGAAGTCAAGAGTTTCTCGCCACTTACACATTTGTGCGCTTTGAGATTCGAGGACAAACACTTCCAGTTAGCAGGTCTTGACTTCAAAATCTCCCCAAGGTATGTATCCAAGGCTACCAAGATCCCGTATCATGGTGAAAAGTGGTTTAAGCAAGCGCATCTTGATCTGGAGGATTATAAACCTTTCATCAAGCCAGAACATAGGGAGACCATCACTGCTATTTTTCCTTTCTCCTATCTTCTTGACAGTTATGCTCCACTGATGAAGGCCATAATGAGATATTTCACTTGTGAAGGGAGGTTTTAGCCAAGTACTTGCCTATCATGTTCGCTTGTTGATGCATTTTACCAGGAGCAGGCAATTAAACCTTCCATACTTTTTGTCCAAGAGCATAGAGAAAATGGCAGCTACTGTCCAAAAGAAAGCTCCACCTCAGCAAATCCCTTCTCTCTTTCACAGCAAATCCCTTCTCTCTTTCACCATTCCTTGATCAAAATCATCTTCTTACACCAGCTGGAGAAGAAAGGAGTTTCATGGGATTCATTCATTAGCCATGCCGATTCCGCCACTGTCCCTCCTGTTCATGTGTCTCCTACTGTGGCTGTCCATCGCCCGTGCTTTATCTAGTAGGCCTACCTAAAACTCAGGAATGACCAGCAGGCGTGGTAAAAACGAGGGAGAAGGAGAAGGTGAGCCAGGGAAAAGGATGATGAGCAGTAGCTGAATTTTGAGGACACGTGATTGGAAATCGATGGGCTTTGACGGCTAGGGTTGATGGACGACGGCGGTTAGGCTCGGTGGACGACGGCTAGGGTTGATGGACATCCACGATTGGAGGTGGTGAGCAAGGACGGCAAATTCGGAAGAGGAACAGCAGCAGACAGAAATTGAAGAGCAGCAAGTTGGGCAAACAATTGAAACACCTCTTGAGCCACAAGCTGGACAGGATGTTGAGGAAGGACAGCAAGCTGAAGCTGCCTCCTTAACAGTGATCAAAACTATTCCTAAAAAGAGGAAATTGCCCAAAAAGACAACTTCTAGCTTTCCAAGGAGAAAAAGCGCTAGATTGGCATTCAAAGGCAAAAGTAAAATTGGAGAAAGTGCAAAGCATGGAGGTGAATTAGCTATTATCCCTATCCAAAGTGATGATAGTGACAATGAGGCCTGCCTCCTTGAAAACCTCCTCATTCACAAAGAAGGGCAAATTGAGGTGTTACAAGAAGATCTTCAAAGGGCGAGGAATTTCAACCATTTCTTGGAGGTTGAAAACAAACAAATGAAGTATCATGCGGCCATTCATGAGGCAAGGGCGATCAAGTATAAAAAGGAGGCAGAAAAGGCGCAAGTAAGAATTGAAGAGCTCATTGGCGAGTTTGATGATGAAGAGGAAGAGGACCAGCCTAGGCGAAAGAGGCCTAGGACCATCGGGCTTAGAAAAGCCTTGGAGAAACAGAAAGCTGAAGAACAAGCTCAATTCGAAGCTTTTCCTCTCACTACCCTCTTTGAGCGGGAAATTGAGGAAAACAAGGAAGCATGGCTTGAGAGGGCTAACCAGCATTTGGAAACAAAGCTTGAGAAGGAAAACAGGGATCTTGAGCTACAGAGAAAAAGGACTCTTCACTTTCAGAAGCTAAATCAGTTTGCCAGGCGAAAATTGAAGGTAGCACAAGAAAAATTGAAGAAGTTGAAGGAGAGGCGCCTAGCGCGGAAAGAAGCAAAAAGCACATCAGCCCTCGATATTTTGGCTTCAGCTTCGGAGCATGTCTCTATGGACCTTTGAGGGTCATGCATGCAAATTTTGGGCCTGTTTCGGAAACTTTTTGTTTTTTGGCATTTTTTGGGTTTTTGGCCAAAAACTCATAAATACGCCATTTCAGTTTGATGAGTCGTCAAGGGAGGAGGGTGATACCAATAGATGCCATAATTTCATGAGCAGCTCTCCAGCGATTTTCAGGGCATTTGAAGATCATTCGCCCCCTCAAATTGGCGAAAAACAGCCTCATTTTGCACATTCTGCCCGCCATATCAGCAGCCTGCTATTTTCTGGGTTTTTTCACACAGGTACAGTTTTGAGGGACTTTCGGAGATCAGATTGAGGTGATTCCACTTGCGTTGGAAAGAAGACACAGAAAGCTTTCCAACGAGCCATCATGAGCCTCATTTCGACACTGGGAAGGCTTCCATTTTCCTTCAGCAAGTCAGGGGACCTTTTTCAGGCATAAATATGAAGTATTTTTGTAATTTTTGAACTCCAAAAATCTGCTTTTCCCAAATGTGCGTTAAGCTATTTTTATCATGGGGAAATCATGTAAAGTCAATATAATTTCCGTTTTTAGCGGTTTTTTAGATATTTTATGGGATATTTTGTGCCTTGGGCTTTGCAAAGCCTCAAGGACAAGTTTAGATATTTTGACTTGGCCAATGGGATAGCTAGTTGCTCCATGAGGTTTTCCTCCCTCAAGCCTATTTATTCCATGGTTATCATTGTAAATCAGAGGCTGAACTTGAGAGAAGAATTAATGCATTGGTCATATGAGCTTTGAAAAATACACTTGAGTTATGATTTTTGGACTGCCTCTTGGATGCTTTTGAGGAATGGTGAAGGCTTGTTGATGGATTCCTTGACATGGTAGAATGGTATAGTGCTTCTTAATGTGTTTTGTCTTCTAGTTTTCACTCATAATTCATTTTTTCTTGCTGCTATAGATCAGTAAAGATTGATTTTGAGACATGCCCATGGAGGCACCTCTAAATCCCTGAATCTTCATAGCTTGATGTTTTCTTCTCCCTTAGTTATGCTAAAGAATTCTTAGCTGCTCTTTAGTAACCTAAGGTATTGTTGCTAAGTTTTATTTATCAGTTCCATGTATGTTGAGTAGGATGTATGGTTTTCCCTACCTACCTATCAGCTGCCCATAGTTCTGTCCATAAAACTTTCTCTTTGACTGATTTGTTGATCGTTTTGTTGAACCAAGGAGGCCTAGTCCCGATCTAGCCCTTTGCCTAAAACTATGAAAACTTATTTGTCCAAGTGCCCAATGACTTAGAGACTATGTTTAGGCGTTCCGGCATAGTTTATGAGTTGTTAGTTTGTCTCATGTGTTTTCCCCAAAGTCTGATAGCCTTTTCCCAAAGTTAGAGGGTCATATACCTCTATGTATGGCTAGAATGTTTGATTTCTATGTATTGATTAGCTTATAGTTATTCCTAGCATGATTAATGGCTTGCTATTACATGTTTATGTCTGCTATTAACTAGTTTTCACTTGAAATCCCTTGTCTTTCACCAACTTATTGTCCATTTAATCCATTTTTCCCAGAGATCCCTTCTACTGTGAATCAAATCGGCCCTACAACAGCTTTACATCATTACTTCATAGCTTCCTTGATCTGTTTGACCCCATAGCCCAATTTATCTACATCTTGTCATCCAGTTTATGTATTTGATCAGTTTCATCCCTCAGAATCTTAAAAACTAAAAAAACCAAAAAACACACTTCATAACTAGCCTAATATTAGAACATCGCAAGTAAACACACCGACATATTCTACACATATAGAGAGAGCCCTCTCTGAGTCCAGGAAGGCTAGGTCCTTGGGCTCCAAAGCTTGGTTTGATGTTACATCGTCATTTGGCTAGCCAATCGGCCAAATCACGGGACCCTAACATAATGGCGATCACAGTGGGACACTGAGTATTAAACAAACTTAGTTTCCCTAATCTTTAGAGACTTTTGAGAATATTAGTTGGCTGACTTATCCCACCGCTCACTAACATAATGGCGATCACGGTGGGACATATTGAGTACATGACAGTCTAGCAAACTTTTATAGGCTCCTTAGTCCTTCAACTTTTAACTTAAACCATCAGCCTCTAGAATCATTTAGTATAAACTCTCTGTTTCACCATCTTAGCAAAGTGATAAATCAGGTTTATAACACTGTTACATCCTAGGCTGCACATAAAACTCAGAAAAACCACAAAAAACTCCCTTAGATTGGTTTTTGATAGTATTGGTGGTGGACCATACAAATATACCTCAAAACAACTAAAAATCCACCTGGCGACTCCACTAGCCTCCAGTAGGCCTTACTACCTTGCTAAATTTTAGAATTCCATCCGATTTAGCCACCTCATCGCCACACTAACATAATGGCGATCACGGTGGGACTCTGAGTGATTAAAAGCTTAGTTTCCCTCATCTTTAGAAGCCTTTAAGAATACTATCTGATTGACTTATCCCACTGCTCACTAACATAGTGACACTCACAGTAGGACCTTCCGAGTTAATGGCAATCTAAGTACAAATTAGTAACTCCCGAAGTCTCAATCAAAGCTTAGTAAACTTAGAGATTGTTTGAAGAGTAGAAAATAGCTCTTTCACCATCTTAGCAAAATGATGAGTCAGTTATAGGAAACTCTTCCAAACTTTGTAGGCACATAAAACTCAAAAAACCCCAAAATACTCCTTTAGATTGGTTTTTTACAAGTACTGGTGGTGGACCATACAAATATATCTCATAACAACCAATTTTCCACCTGGCGACTCCACTAACTTCTAGTAAGCCTTACTATTTCACCAAACTCTAGGCTACTATCCGATAGACCTTTCCCATCACTCACCAACATAGCGGGAGATGGTAAGACACTGAGTACATAATAGTCCAACAAACTCTTATAAACTCTTTTGTCCTTAGGTACCATAAACAAGCAAGCAGTCCATAGACTCATTTTTTAGAGTAAACTCTTTTTGTTCTCATCACCCTAGCAAAGTGTTGAAACAAGTCTAGGATACTTTAACAAAACATAGGCTGCACATAAATTCAGAAAATCCAAAACATTCTCAGATTAGTTACTGGTGGTGGACCATAGCTATCTTCACAAAAACAACCCATTTCCACCTAGCGATTCCACTAATCCATCCCTTCTATTTTTGACCATCCTTCGCCTTAGTATAACTTTAGAGAAATCACTCATCCAAAACATTCACCAATATCATTATCTCCAAGCTCTGGATCTAAAATCTGGCTTCCCGAAGAATCAATACCAGATCCCATCCAGACCCAAATCCCCCTATCATAGTAGATGACCCAGAAAAGATTCTGTGGCAAGCTTCCGAAACTGATCATCTAGCTTCTGGTAGATTCATCCGTAGAACAAGATCTGTACCTAAACATCGCACTAGCCTACTAGATTCACCTTTGGAACTAGAGTCATCACAAACTCTTCCCAGAAGAAAATCATATAGTAGGATAGACTTTGACGATCTTGAACCCCTAAACCCACCACAGAGTCCTAATAGAGAAGCTTCACCCACCACTCCTCCTGATTTCCAGCTTCTTTATCAATTTGGCTCCTATCATCCCAGATCTGCTCAAAACCAGATCACTAGTCCAAGTTCATCCGCTACACCTGGTCAAACCACCACTGTTCAAACCACTTCATTTCAGCCTACTATTCCTCATCTTGCGCATCATCCATTAGCTCTAGTCATGGCAGCCTGGTACGCACCTTTGGTGTTACCACCACCTTTAGCTCCTCTCCCAAACAAATATCAAGACAAAATCCCACACTTTACTGGAGAAGACACCACCACACCTCAACAGCATATAAGTAGAATGACTGATGCTTATGAATACCTGGAGGTGCAAGATTAGACTGTCAGAATGAGAATATTTGCCCAAAGTCTTGGTGGCGAACCCAAAGCATGGTTCAAAAGCTTAGCTCCAAACAATATCCATGATATCCCTGAACTACATCAAGTTTTCAGAAACAGGTGGGAAATCCGAAGAAACCCCATTCAAATCCTGTCAGAATATAACAGCCTAAAACGGGAAAATGGGGAAAGTGTACAAGCTTACTGTACTAGGTTCAACAGTGTATATAACTCCCTTCCACCTCATTTCAAACCTCCACTTGGTTTAGCCTTGGCAAAATTTCCTGAGGGTTTTGATCCGGACATGACATATCATGTGAGAGATAAGGATCCCCCTACCTTGGAGGAAATGCAACAAATAGCCATAAAAGCAGATGCCAACTTAGCTGAAAAAAGAGCTAGAACTAGATCAGAAAGAAAAGTCACATATAGAGATGAGGTCTCCACTTCATCACCCTCCCTAGATCCCAGAATAGATGACTTAGTCAAATCCATGGCTAAAATGTGGGAAAAGATCAATGAAAAAGCTCCTGTTAGGGACAACCAGCCAAACCCCCCAATTAGAAACCGAAACCAAAACTTTAGGAGGGAGCAGCCCCAAAACAGACCAAGGGATAATGACCAACAGATCAGGCCACCATTCAATGAAAACTATGTAGAAGAGGATGATAGGGATACATAACCTCTTGATGAAAGTCATCTAAACCTCATAGGGTCTGACAATGAAGGTGAGGTGTACCTCACCGAAGAAGAACAAGCCTTCTTTTCGCCTGATCAAGATGAGACAAATTATGAGGAACTTGATGACCCTGCCATAGAGTTTCAAAATGCTATTGAAGAAGCCCACAGGCAATATGACCTTAGAAGAAAAAGAAATCAAGATAATGTCAAGAGAGGTAACTCTGATACTGCTAAAGCTCCAGATACCATCCTCAAAAAAGCATCAAGCAGTGACAAAATCAAGGTTGAAAAGGCTGATCAAAGCCAAGCTAAAGTTACCCAAACTAGTCCTCTCTCATATACTCCTGATACTTCTACAAAGGTCACCAAAACAACTATGGCAAACAAAACCCCTAAACAAGGTCAACAAACTCAGAACATAGACAAGGTCTTAGCTGAAAAAGCTGAAACAAACATATCTAAACTTCAAGTGCCTTTTAGCTTTGAAGGCGAGATCGCTAAGATCAAAATCACCATGCCTCTTACTGAACTCATTGCCCAAAACTCTTATAAATCCCAAGTACTAAAAGTCTTAAATCTAGGAAATGATGCGAACACTGTTAATCTCACTGATGACATTCCTGAAGTATTGTTTGGTCCAAAGGTAGAAGGAAAATTCTAAGAGGGAGTTACTCTTCCATTTTACATTAGCCTAAACATCCACGACCAAATCCTCCATAATGCCATGCTAGACTCCGGCGCCTCGCATAATCTTATGCCGAAGGTAGTAATGGAAAGATTAGGCTTGGAAATCACAATACCATACAAAGACTTGTATTCATTTGATTCAAGCAGAGTCCAATGCCTGGGTTTGATCAAAGACCTTTGTTTTAGTCTGGCCCAAATACCCGCGAAACATCTTATCATGGATATAGTAGTGGCAGACATTCCTCCCAAGTACGGGATGCTCCTATCCCGATCTTGGGGAGCCAAACTCCAAGGGAACATCCAACTAGACATGTCATATGCCACCATTCCTGTGTTTGGTCAGACCAGAATACTGTAACGCGAATCACACATGAAATACATGATCAACAGTCAAGATAGGCCAGATAACATTCCAATGTGTTCTTTGTGGTCCGACCTAAACTCTTTCATTATGCATATTGATGTAAACATGGAAGAAGAGTCAGAAGAAACTGATAAAGACTTAGATCCACCACATCAGTTGTCCCTGGTACCTTATGATGAACTGGACACTCAAAACTACCATGATCATGAACAGCTGTCTCTTGAGGAAAGTAAGTTTACCCTCTCCCAAGTAGGATTAGAGCAAGAAGCACAAACTCTCATGTACTATCAAGCAAATTGCTCTAGCTTTAATCAAACACCAGCAGTAACTTGTGGAAATTTCTTCCGGGTAAAAGCTTTAGAAGACCTTCACATCATAAACCTATTTGGAATCCAGGAGAAAGGGAGTTTAATGTTTCTACCATACCTCAAAGATTTACCCTCATGTGACCCTCCTACTGCAAATAAAACTTTGACCATAACCTCAGTGGCTCAACATCTTGAGAAAATGCCAAATAAACTTTTTATGGGCAAGGATGACAGTTATAATCCGAGCATACATGAACTACTGAAATTGGCTCATATTTTGTCCTTTCATGAAGAACTTAGAAATGCTAAAATCAGGAATCTCATGCAAAATACTAGTTTCTACAGGAAAAACAAAGGAAAACATTGTATCACTACCTTTTCCCCAAGGAACAACTTTAACAGAAACAAACACAGTAAACTGAGACAAACTGAAATGATCAAGGAGAAGACTAGTGGCCATAAAATTTGCTTTGATTTTAGGAATAATACTGCATCTCCATATAACAAAAATCAGGTTTTTTCTACTCAAGATCATGATTCACCAATTGAAAATGTTTCTAATCATGTATTCTTGCAAGATCATCTTTCAGATCATAATCATCAGATTCCTTTGCAAATTAAACAACTTAAAGATTTTTTCCAGTTTGCGGGAGGTAAATCTGATTTCAAGTTCAAAATTGCTAAAACACCCAATATCAGAAATCTGTTCATAAGGGCCATGTTCCCAGTTTTAAATTTCTGTGTTTTTGCATACCTTGATGATGTCACTATCTATTTCAAGAATTATCAAGAGTACATATATTACCTGAAGAAAGCATACAGTAAGGAAAGGAGTGGAAATCAGATATTCCGAGAGGTACAGAGGGAGGATACTGGGCTGTTTAGAGATTCTTGCATGAATCCCTATGTCATGTTAGAGAGAGAAAATTTCCCAAATTTTTCTTTTCAGGAGTTAAGTGGGCCAAGGGTGAGAGGAGATCCTTACGAGGATAAGATGCTGAGATTCCGTCATTTCCAAGATTTTTGAGTTTGAGACACTTTCAGTCATTGTACATACCATTGTTTGAAATATTGAAAAAATAGAAAAGTCAAAAACAGTAAAAGATAGGAAAGTCAAAAACAGTAAAAAGCAGAAAAGAGGGCAAGTGAAGATAGAACAAAGGCCCCATGTTCCAAAAAAATAGTCTTTCGGAAAGCGAGCAAGTCTAAATGCCGCTACTAGTACTTCAATGTCTTGTTCAGCTATCTAGCCTAATCATAGCTGAGCATGTTTAAATTTATTTGCCGATAAGTTAGTGAGTGCAAAGATAGTCAACATTGTGTAAGATTGACTTATCACAGAGCTTAGATTAGGGAGAGATTCTGGTTCCACATGCCTAAAACAGAACCAAAGAGAAAAGCGAGGGATGAAAAATACATTGTGCATCTTAGCCCCGCTTATCTAGTTTTCCTTTTGTTGCAAAATAATATTTGTGTGCAGCTTGTCTTTTATGCCGCAAATGCATGACAAATCAGACTGCCTAATCCTGATTTGATCATTTTTAAATTTCATGTTTTAGATTAGAGAATGAAATCCTGTCAAACTGCTTAATCTTGACAGTCGATCTAGTTTTAGGTAGAGAAATGAAGGAGTTCATCAGCTTAATCTGAACTCCCGACAGATATAAGAGTAGAAATAGATAGTTTCATTTTGCAAAAAGAAAAATATGCATTGTCTAAAGGCTGCTAGTTCAAATGCGCCAAAGAGAAGAAAAAATGTTAGGAAAGATAGTGGGGTAGGTAGAAGTATCCTTGATGTTAACCATGCTGTCATTTTTCAGAAATAACATCAAGAGAAGGGTAAATTTTGCGCCAATGGATAAGGCACTGGTCTTCATAAGCCAAAAATCTGAATTCTGGACACCTCCTGACGAGGAGCTGCCCTCCCCAAATGGAGCCACTGTTAGCCATCAGTATTTTTTACATGTTAGTGATGACTATATCTTCACCTGAGTTTTCTAGAAACTGATTTCCTTATGTCAATATGTCATCCAGAAAACCCTCCCAAAACTTTTTTCGCCTTTCTACCTATTCAGTCCACCCCTGGCAACATCAAAAACCTCATATCACAATCCTCTCTAGCTTCAGCCTTATTGACCTGCCCATCAACCTTAAAAGGCAAATCCACATCTGTTTAAATAGTCTCCCCTATGTTAGGAAGTGGCGTTTTAGGACATTTCACCTTTGGCAATCATCAAAAAGCCAAAAAGCCTCCATCTGCAGTAGACCTACCATGACTGATCCCTTAATTTGCAAATGAAATTGACAAACAGCCTTAAGTCGCGCCACTCATATTCCTTAGGTCTCAGCACTGCATAAAGCCCAATCTCAAGCTGACTAGTAGGTTTTTCACAGTGTTCTATGGTTTCTACAAAGGCAGGAAATATAACTTCATCTCAGGAGGAAATGCTTGATCTACAGTTAAAGGAACAACTGCTTCTAAATGTATTGTGAGCCTGAGATGAAGCTGCAAAACAAAAGTCACTCATCAGGACCTTACATCTCTTTCCAGCATGAAAATCACAGTAAGAAAGGGTCACCACTGTCTCAGCAAAATGGTAAATTGTCAAGGCCCAGAACCTCCTTCATTTACAAGCAGAGGGTTAGGGCGCCTCCTTCATCCATAAGCAGAGGGCGCAGGCCAGTGTTGACTCAGAAGGTTGCAAAAGTCCAGGTTTGCCTTTACTAAAACAATGAAACAATATCTTCAGGTTTCATGAATGTAATGGATGATCATAACAGGAATGGAGCTTGAAATATGCTGGCTCAAAAGAAAGGAGAGTCTGATTTGATAAAAGAGATCATCTGAAACTTTCAAGTCAGGTAAATTGTTGAAACTTTAGAATGCCTGTCATCAGTAAACATTCCAAAGCATAAGTACCCTGTCTATCCACAAGATCAAATAGAACAGAATTGTTAAAAAACCTTCAAATACCTTACCTGATGAAAAGCCTCCTCCGTGTATGAGCAGATGGTACAAGCCAATGCAGAAAGCTGTCAAACTGATTGATACAAGAAAGCAGTGGAAGGATAACAAAGACTGAATCAAGGTCATTACACAGATGAATGATAGTGCTGATAATGTAAAGGTATTGGTACTCCTATTTCAAAGAACTATCTGTCAGACTATACCTACAGTAGGAAAGAGACAATATTGAATATATGTGTGCCACTGATACCAAAAAGAAGACTGTCTCCTTGAGGAAAAGGTCAAGCAACAAAACAATATCATATACCAAAGGGCCAAAGAAGCGCCTTTCAAGAAATGGTGTTTACAACTTTCAAATGTTTTGGTGCATTATGAATAGCCCTTCCTTGCTAAAAATCGCCAAGAGAGGAAAACAGTGAACATAGTTCAGTTATGAAATGGTTCTTTTGGCAAAAAGAGGTTAACACAATGATCAGAGCAAAATAATGACTATGTATCAAAGAGTCCTGTTTTCATATTGCACAAGCTTGTCTTTTCAGGTGGAGGAGGCAAGTGGTATTCAATCTTATGAATAGGCAGAAGAAGTTGGTTGTGATGAGTCACCACTGTTTATATGTTTTAAAAACAAACACAGTTGTCATCATTCCAAAGGGCAGACTTAGCACAAAGATACAGTATTAAATAAACAGTGGCAGGGATGTGGCATAGTGAGTTGTAAAGAAGAGAATTATGTTATAAAAAGAAACAGCTAGTAGAAGGCACTTACAGTCCAGAAGGAAACCTGTAAATCACCTAAGAACCGAGATTGTTAAACTAATTACAAGGGCACCGGCGATCTCCTGTTAAGTGATAAAACAACTTTCAAATGCCTTTGACAGATTTTGAATGACTTTTCTTTTGTTAACATTGTCACCTAAAGTGTCAAAACGGGGGACAGAGTCGAGGTTTTGAAATGTCTCTCTTATGAGAACAGGTATGTAACTTCATGAATAGGCAAAGAAAATTTGATGAACTATCACTGTTTAAAAAACAGCTTGATGCAAACACAGTTTTGTATCATTTAAGAAGGGCAGAGATATCATCAAGTCCAAATAGGACCGACAAAGTTTAAATATTTGCAGTGATAAAGAAACTAAGAGCGCAAATAAAGACTTTAACTCTCAAAGCAAAGAAATGCCACTGTTTGAACGAAAAACTTCACTGTGTTCAAAGATAGCCATGGGGTCTTTATTTTTGTATTTTAAATAAACAATGAAAGTAGCCGTTGAAGGAGTGTCAAAAGAATGAAATAGGTGAGTACGAAGGTCATTGTCGAAATTCAAAGCCAACTTCCGCAGCTCCCAAGTATCACAACGTTTTTCAAGCAAATTGAAGTTTTCTGCACCGGTTAAGGCCGCGCGACGTGCCTGGATTTGGGCGCGACGTGCCTGGGCAGAAATTTACAAAGGCTTCCTTCGTCGGCGCGACGTGCCTGTAGGTGGGCGCGACGTGCCTGTAGGAGGCCGCCCGACCACACGACAGACCGACCCGACAAGTTTCTTTTGCGCGACGGGTTTTTCTCCAAAGGTTGCCGCGCCAGTGTTGAAGGGTTCTGGTGCATTTCAAGCTCCCTCCAAGGTATTTCTTCTCAAAAAATTCAAAAGGTACTTCACCCCTTGCCTCGAAAATCTCAAAAAACCCAATTTAAACTCTGTGTGCCGTGGTTTGAAGCTGTGCATTAGTGAAAGGGTTTTGACCATTTTGGAAAAAAGAAACTGTCCTCACAGTCCTCCACACATTGCCACATTGTCAAAACAGCTAAGTGCACTCAGTGAGGGGGTCTCGACATTCTTGTTTTTTGAAAAAGAAAACTCATATAATCTTTGGCAAAAAGCTTGACATCTTCTATAAAACTCTGTCATTATCACCCCAAACCAATGTATTGGCATTCTTAGCATATATGTGGTGTTTTGCTTGATATGCAAACAGTGCAAAGAAGGCACACTTGCACAGGACAGAATTGCTGAAAGTTTGAAAGCCTCTTTCGAGCTAGGTGTTGGTTGATATCAAAGTTGTCAAAAACAGAGGTGTTGGTGTATCTCTCAAACTCACAAGCAAAGGGTGTATTGTCTAAACCACTGTCTGCGTTGATTTTCACCTAAACTAAGTCTGCTTTTTCATTGCACTACATTGTATCATTCTGAAGATTGTTGAACAAAGTTTTTCCAAAGGTGCAGAGCCATTTTCTAAAGAGCAGAGTTGTTAGTGTTTGAAGTTAAGATTAAGACAGAGGTACAGGTATCATATTGATCTCTTAAACTCACAAGCAGAGAGTATATTTCCTAAAAACCACTGTGCATTGGTTATACATCTAACTTGGGTCTGCCTTTACCGAAACCATATTGTATCATGTTGAAGATTTGAGAAATAACACGTTTCTCGAAGGTAAACAGAGTTAAAATCTAAAGGGCGTAGTTGTTGATGGTTGAAACTTTAAACATTAGTGCGCAGGTATAAGTGTTGGCTGATCTTTTAACTTCACAAGAAAAAGAAGTTGTTCACTAAAGCATCAAAGTATTTGATTTTACAATCTAACTTGAGTCTCGCTTTCCAGAAACTACATTGTATCATTCTGAAGATTGTTGAACAGAGATTTTCAAAGGTAAACAGCATAATGGAGGACCGAGGTTGTTGATGTTGGATTTTGAAATCAAAGGCAGAGGTATAAAGGTGGTGATTGACTTCTCAAAAGTCACAAGTGAAAGGTGTTTTCCTTAACACTGTGGGCTAATTTTTCACCTAACCAAAAGGTCTCTTTTCTTTCCACTGTATGGTCTCTACATAAATCTGTTGACAGAGGTATTCTTCAAGGTGAATGACCTGAAGAGCAGGGTTTTTATATTCAAGTGTTGTTTTGAAAACACAAATAACAGTGTAGGTTGGCCTCTAACAAAGTCACAAGAGGGGTGATTGTTCAAAACTGTGCACAGGGAATCTACAAAGCAGTTACCCCATCTTTTACACATGGTACCATTGTTAAAAAGGTTAGATAGCTGAAGTGTATCCAGAGTTGAAGGACTGTTTTTAAGAAGTGTAGAGGTGGCTTATTCAAGGAAGCATTGTTAGATTTTATTCAAAACCACATTGTCTAAACTATCCAAACAGTGTAGTGGCCAGTTTCAATCCAACAGAGCATTTTTCATATAGTGAAGGCAGTTTGCCTCTTCCAAAGCTTGTTTCAAAGTCAGAATGCCGCCAAAACGAGATCACAAAGGCGGACCACATAAGAGATATGAGCCTATCCCCATAGAAGGAATCAATGCTCATCCATCAGTGCTTTTCAATTTCCATGAAGTAGGCTGTATTGAATTCTGTCAGAGGATAGAAGAAGTCAAGAGTTTCTCACCACTTACACATTTGTGCGCTTTGAGATTCAAGGACAAACACTTCCAGTTAGCAGGTCTTGACTTCAAAATCTCCCCCAAGGTATGTATCCAAGGCTACCAAGATCCCGTATCATGGTGAAAAGTGTTTAAACAGTTTATCTCTCGATATCTGGAGGATTATAAACTTTTCATCAAGCCGGAACATAGAGAAACCATCACTGCTATTTTCCATTTCTCCTATCTTCTTGATAGTTATGCTCCGCTGATGAAAGCCATAATGAGATATTTCACTTGTCAAGGGAGGTTTAGCCAAATTTTTGCCTATCATGTTCGCTTGTTGATGCATTTTACTAGAAGCAGGCAATTAGACCTTCCATACTTTTTGTCCAAAAGCATAGAGAAAATGGCAGCTACTGTCCAAAAGAAAGCTCCACCTCAGCAAATCCCTTCTATCTTTCACCATTCCTTGATCAAAATCATCTTCTTACACCAGTTGGAGAAGAAAGGAGTTTCATGGGATTCATTCATTAGCCATGCCGATTTCGCCACTGTCCCTCCTGCTCATGTGTCTCCTACTTCCGCTCGTCCATCACCAGTGGCTTTATCTAGTAGGCCTACCCCTAAAAAACTCAAGATGACCACTGCATGGCAACAGTGGAGAAGGAGAGGACAAAGGAGTCAGGAGAAGAGGATGATGAACAAAGAAGAATGCGTATTTTTGAGGGACATCGCAGCTTGGAAATCAAAGTGACGCCACTATTGGAGTTGATGGACAAAGCAAGGAAGAAATCAAATGGACAAGAAATAGAGGTTGATGGATAGCACTTGGAGATTAGTGAGCAACAAAGAAGAAATTCGTGAAGAGGAACAACAAAGCAGAAACGTAAATTGAAGAGCAGCAAGTTGCGCAAACAATTGAAGCACCTTTTGAGCCACAAGCTGGACAGAATGTTGAGGAAGGACATCAAGCTGAAGCTGCCTCCTTAACAGTGATCAAAACTATTCCTAAAAAGAGGAAATTGCCCAAAAGGACAACTTCTAGCTTGCCAAGGAGAAAAAGCGCTAGATTTGCATTCAAAGGCAAAAGTAAAATTGGAGAAAGTACAAAGCATGGAGGTGAATTAGCTATTATCCCTATCCAAAGTGATGATAGTGACAATGAGGCCCGTATCCTTGAAAACGTATCCTTGAAAAACCTCCTCATTCACAAAGAAGAGCAAATTGAGGTGTTACAAGAAGATCTTCAAAGGGCGAGGAATTTCAACCATTTCTTGGAGGTCGAAAACAAACAAATGAAGTATCATGCAGCCATTCATGAGGCAAGGGCGATCAAGTATAAAAAGGAGGCAGAAAAGGCGCAAGTAAGATTTGAACAGCTCATTGGCGAATTTGATGATGAAGAGGAAGAGGACCAACCTAGGCGAAAGAGGCCTAGGACCATCGGGCTTAGGAGAGCCTTGGAGAAACAGAAAGCTGAAGAACAAGCTCAGTTCGAAGCCTTTCCTCTCACTGCTCTCTTTGAACGAGAAATTGAGGAAAACAAGGAAGCATGGCTTGAGAGGGCTAACCAGCATTTGGAGACAAAGCTTGAGAAGGCAAACAGGGATCTTGAGCTACAGAGAAAGAGAAATCTTCACTTTCAGAAGCTAAACCAATTTGCCAGGCGCAAATTGAAGGTGGCACAAGAAAAATTGAAGAAATTGAAGGAGAGGCACCTAGCACGGAAAGAAGCAAAAAGCACATCAGCCCTTGATATTTTGGCTTCAGCTTCGGAGCATGTTTCTATGGACCCTTGAGGGTCATGCATGCCAATTTTGGGCCTGTTTCAGAAACTTTTTGTTTTTTGGCATTTTTGGGCTTTTCGCCAAAAACTCATAAATGCGCCATTTCAGTTTGATGAGTCGTCAAGGGAGGAGGGTGATACCAATGGATTCCATAATTTCATGAGCAGCTCAGCCGATTTTCGTGGCAGCATTTGAAGATCATTCGCCCCCTCAAATTGGCTGCCTCTACAGTTCATTTTGCACATTCCCGGGCCTGCCTATATCAGCAGCCTCTGCTATTTTTCTGGGTTTTTGCACACAGGTACAATTTTGAGGGACTTTCAGAGATCAGATTGAGGTGATTCCACTTGCGTTGGAAAGAAGACACAGAGAGCTTTCCAACGAGCCATCATGAGCCTCATTTTGCCACCGGGAAGGCTGCCAGTTTCCTTCAACAAGTCAGGGGACCTTTTTCAGGCATAAATATGAAGTATTTTTGTAATTTTTGAACTCCAAAAAAATCGTTCAAATGTGCTAGGTTATTTTACTGAAAACTACAAAGTCAATATACCTGCTTTTAAAGTGCTTTTTTTTAGATATTTTATGTGGATATTTTGTGCCTTGGCTTCTCAAAGCCTCAAGGACAAGTTTAGATATTTTGGACATGGCCAATGGGATAGCCTAGTTGCTCCATGAGGTTTTCCTTCCTCAAGCCTATTTATTCCATGGTTCTCATTGTAAATCGTAGGTCGAACTTGAGAGTATGAATTAATGCATTGGTCATATGAGCTTTGAAGAATACACCTGAGTTATGATGTTTGGATCATTGATGCTTTGAGGAATGTTAATACTGTTGATGGATTCTCGATATGGTAGAATGGTATAGTGCTTCTTAATGTGTTTTGTCTTCTATTTTTTCACTCATAACTATTTTCATTTATTATAGATCAAGAAAGATTGATTTTGAGATATGCCCATGGATAACCTAAAATCCCCGACCTTCATACCTTGATATTGTTTTCTTTTCCTTAGTTATGCTAAAGAATTTCACGTCTTTAGTAAATTTGCTGTGTTGTCATGTTTTATTCATCACTTCCACGTATGTTGAGCAGATGTATGGTTTGTCTCTACCTGGGCCTATCACCACTAATAGTTCGTCCATAAAATTTTCGACCGATTTGTTGATCATTTTGTTGAACCAAGGAGTGCCTAGCTCGATCTGCTCCTTTGCCTAAAACTAAGGAAAACTTATTTGTCCAAGGCTCAATGACTTAGAGACTATGTTGTTTGAAAGCCCGACATAGCTTTCATGAGTTGTTAGTTGCTCAAGCTTTCCAAATCGATAGGCTTTCCTTCCCGACAGAGGGTCTTATACCCTATGCACGGAATGTTCCATTTCTATGTATTGATTAGTCATATTATTCTGAGCATGATCAATGGCTTGGTTATTACATGTTTAAAATCGCTATTAACTAGTTTGGCACTTGAAATCCCTTGCTCACCAACTTATTGTTCATTTAACCCATTTTGCTCATATCCCTTCTTATTGTGAATCAAACGTCTCATGAAGAAATTTTTACATCATCAACTTACAAGCTTCTCACTCGGACCCCATAGCCCAATTTCATTCACATCTTGTTATCCTAGTTATGTATTTGACTGTAAATACCCCCTCACAAACTTAAAAACTAAAAAACCAAAAACAATAATTTCATAACTAGCCTAATATCGTAACATCAAAGTAAAACACAATCGACATTCTCTGCACACACAAGAGAGTAGCCCTCTGAGTCTGGGTAGTTGCCAGGGTCCCTGGGCTCCAAAGCTTGTTTGATGTTACATCGTCATTTGCCAGCCAATCGCCAAATCACTGGACCCCAACATAATGAAGTACTGGCTGTGGGGACCTTGAGTTAGTGAGACCAAGACACTAGAACCTACAGTCCTTATTTTTAAAAATACTGCTTGATCGACTTATCCCAACGCTCACCAACATAATGGCGATCATGGGACTTTGAGTCAAAACATCCTATCCCTAGAACTCTCAAAATCTCACTAAACTTAGAAGAGTAGAAAATCTAGTTGTCTCACCATCTCAGCAAATGATGAGTCGCTTATAGGAAGTTCATTTTCCCAAACCTCAGACTACATAAAACCTTTAAAAAACCACAAAAAACTCCCCAGATTGGTTTTTGATAAGATTGGTAGGACCATACAAATATACCTCAAAACAATTAAAATCCACCGCGACTCCACTAGCCTCCGCAGGCCTTACTACCTTGCTAAATTTCCAGAATTCCATCCGATTTAGTCACCTCATCGCCACCAATATAATGGCGATCACGGTGGGACTTATTGAGTACATGACAATGTTAGCAAACTTTTATAGGCTCCTTAGTCTCAACTTTTAATGAAACCACTGTACTTTAGAATCATTTAAGGTAAACTCTTTGCTTCACCATCTTAGCAAAGTGATGAATTGTAGGTTATAACACTTTACATCCTAGGCCGCACATAAAACCTTAAAAAAAACCTCCCAAAATACTCCCCTTAGATTGGGTTTTGTTAGTATTGGTAGACCATACAAATATACCTCAAAACAACTAAAAATCCACATACACTGACTAGCCTCTAGTAGGCCTTACTATTTCACCAAACTCTAGGCTACTTTCCGATAGACCTTTCCCATCACTCACTAACATAGCAGGAGATTTCTGCCCATATTCCTATAGAATTTGTCCCTAAACTCATAAACCATTTTAATGTTGAATCCTTTAAGGTAACATGGAAATTTTTTAATTTTTGAGCATCATGTAAATATTCATATGATCTACATAATATTTGAAATTCAAAGAGAAATGTTTCTATATATTCAATTATTATTCCATGAAAATTAGAGATATAAGGTGAGATATTTTTCATTATATACTGCTAGACCCTGATTGATAAGGGAATCCAAAAGGTTCTAGATCTCCCTACCTCTACCTCTACCTCTACCTTCTACCTCTTCCTCTTCCACCTCTTCTATTTCCTCCGCTACCTCCTCTAATATTTGGTTGTTCATAATTGACATTGTGTACTTCTCTCTCCTCTTCAACCATGATGGATTACTTCCGTAACTAATATAAGTATTCAGTTCTACAATGTGATTTTCTAATTCCTATGGTTCCTCTACTAAGCGATATTTTAATGAGTTTATTGTTCCTCTTCTTCATCGAGAAATTCTAGTTCTTGTCCTAGAAGTCGTTCTCCTATTGAAGATAAGAAGATTACTCTCTGGTTGGGGAGTATATTTTCTCTTCAATTAAATCTCTGTGATGATGTGTGAATCCCCAGTCAGATTTTAGATCTTATGATTTCAGAAGTCTATGTTGGCCACCTATGGCGTGGAATTCGAGTTTGGAGTTTCCGGTTAAAAAACATTGAGTTCGAAGTGGAGTGAGTGATGATGTGGGAATGAGACTTTCATTCCTCGCCCCTATAAACCTACCTTTAACCCCCTTCCTATCCATACCATGTTTTATTTTCAAGACTTCTATTTACACGTATTAGTTCCAAAACGTTTAGTCTATTTAATGTTCTTAGATTGCAAGCTAAATTATCGACTAAAGTTTCCAGAACCTATGAAGTGCAAGTGCACTATACGCCTAGAATTATTTGTCGTTAAAGTGATGATTGATTTTGAGTTTTTTGAATTTTTGAATTTTTTTGGATTAGTGTTAAATTCTTATGCATCAGTTGAGTTTTGAAGTAAATTTAGAGAAATTCATCATCTATGTTAAATGATATTCTATAGTTAATTTCAATTGAATTGAGTTGTTAAAATGGTTTGTAAGATAACCCTCTTTCAAAAGATATGTTAGATTAAATTCTACTCTTTGTTTTTTATCAATTTGTTTTGACATTTATACAAGCATAAGAAATAGGAGAATGAAATCTAAATTAATTATGCATAAAATATTGTACAAGTCCTAGTTTTATGAAAGTGCTAATTGAAAACTAATTGAAACTTTAAAACCAAAATGCTTTTAAAAATGGTGAGTTTTTATCTACCGTACCTAACTCCTGAATGTAAATCTAAATAGAAGAAATAAAATGAGTTATCTAAATATGGGAACAACAAAAAGAGTGACTCTACAAAAAAAGTAAAGGCAAAGCATTGAACTAATTAAACTAATCTTGAAAATGAAATATTTAAATATGGTACTTCGTATCAAATTCTAACTATGAAATGACACCGCGATTGAAAAGAATTCGAAAGATTGAAATTAAATGACCCGATTCGACATGTGGGCCTTCCAACACGAGGTTTCTTGCACAAGAGAAATGCATCAATGCATGAAAAAGGAGTCAATTAAGAGAAAAGTCTCAAACAAAATACTTAGAAAAATAAAAAGATGGCATCGCCTGATTACATAGAACTTCTATAAGATTATATAGTGCTGCTTAAAACAATATGCAAATTATGCCTACATGTATCTTCGAACTTTGTTACAAACAGAAATCAAACATTCATTGCTATCCGTTGCCTTTTCTATTAGGAAAGAAACGACAAGTCGTGATATTCTTTGGCCTGGGCCGAAATGTTAATGCGGTTAGATCGAAGACTATCGACCACGTAAATGTGTGATTTTCTATATAAATTGGATCAGATAATTAGAGGAGATCCAGAAGGAATAATTTTCTAACTACCCATATACCTTTTCGATGAAGCCAAGATCTAACCTCGTTATATCAATGGAGGTAAATGTGGATCTATGAAATAGTTGTGGAATTGTGTTAATTGCATTGAATGTAATCTTTAAAAATCATAGCATAGTTAAAAATGAAAAATAGGACACATAAGTGTTAATTATCAAAATCATATGATTGCTTCCTTTATTAGGTTGATAGTGATGAGAAAGAAGGAAAACATGGATGAAAAAGGGTGTCAAACAAAACAATTTGGGACTCTCACAATCCATGATATTCTCCATAAATCTCTAACATGATCCTTTCCATAAAGAATTCAACATGATATTCTCCATAAATACCTCAACCAATTATTAAGATCACCTGCGGATTTGATTTTTCATGCTTTTAATCCTTCTTTTACAAAATAGATATCACTCGCCTTTTCATACTTGCAACTTTTGAATGTACTTGCTTATTTTTTCGAGGATCTATTGATGCTCTCGCATAAACTATTATCACTAACCTCTACCAATATAACTCCACACATCTCCTCGATCATATTCATGAGTGGAGGAGGAGATGATCCGTCTCCCAAACCAATCTTCCTAATGAGTTTCTACATAAGTGGTTCATTAATTCCTTATTGCCTAAGATAGTTGAAGATGTGGCAAAGGGTGGGACCCAAAACCGAGGAGAAAGCGACGAAGTGCATGTCACATACGCTAATTTGTCGATCGTCCTGCACTCCCCATCCCGCGCAATTGAGGCCCATTCTCGTGACCTATGAGAAGTGACATAACTTGAAAACACTTTCATGGCATTCCCCCAAAACATGTACTTTCATTGCCCTAAAGAAAACCTTTGCAAAACCCAAACACCTTTTGCATCAAGTGGGCAGCGTCCATTACCCGCGCTACCTGGGGGGAAATCCTCAAAGAGGGCGCGTCAATCGGGCGCTTCTGTCTCCGCAGTCGCACTGTGTTGGGAATCCATTTCATATGTTTTTTAAAAATAAATGCTAAGATCTATTCCAACCAATTACTAAATTGGTTTCTGTTGAGTTGGGACGTTTGGTCGTGTTTCCATGTAGGGGAAGAGGCTTGCCACCTCTCATGGAAGCTTCCTTTAGGATAGGGCCAAATCCCATGATTATAGGGATCCCAACTCCCCTTCCTCCATCTATAAAAGCTTGCTCATTCCCTTTGCAAGCTAGTCTCCAAGTTCCCAAGAGCCATCAGAGCCTTATGCTGCAAGAGCCTTGATTCATTCCCTTAAGGCCAAATCCAAGCAAGGAGATTATTGTCGAGACATCCGAAGAGAGAGGTTTGTCCCATCCCCGACAGGATTTTTCGAGACGTGTTCTGCTGGCGACCCTCCGAAGGAGAATTCAGCGTCAGGGCTATGGTTGTATTCTTCTTTGATTGATTAATGATAAGCGACTATTGGTTATGGTTCCACTCCTGTTATTGATTATGATGATGAGTTATGTCTTCTCTGACTGACATATAGTTGCATATACTGGATTTTACGCTTGCGTTTGTTTTGTTTCTTGCGTGTGCAGGTGTCCGATCACGGAGATCGTGAGGATTGTGATTTGTCGGAGCTAAGGAACGGGAGCGCTACTTTCTCTACAAGTGACAGCGTTGGATTCCAGGTAAGCCTTCATCACTAGTTGGTTTATTTGCAATTAGGAACCTGCACTATAGCGTGAACGATTGTTGCTAGACCCGGTCTGGGCTAGTAGGGATCGCCTCTGTCCGCAGAGGGGATTTACCTCCACAAAAAATTGGCGACTCCGCTGGGGATCGTCTAGCTTGTTGTTGTTCTGCTTTCTAAGCTACAGACGGAGCCTGAAGTTAGCCAGATAGCCTTCGAAACGCTATTGCTCTACATTAGCGGATTAGATCAAAGCTGCTTCAGTCAATCTCCGGTTTAGTTTATGAACTGAACACTTGGAGTATTGTCTTGTCTTTTCGGTTGTTTCTCGATTCTGCTTGCTTGTTTAACTCTTTTCGCTTGCTCTTTTTGTGATTTTGGCTTTTGGTTAGCTTGATCATCACTGGTTTGCTTGTTAGATTGTCTATTTTTATTTTTCCTTAGCAAACTCGACTGGCGCGTTTTACAGCCTGACAGTCGCGCCCATTGGCGCAGGTTGCTAGTGTATTACCCGCGCCAATTCGTTTCTGGCGCTAGTTTCAGCCTCACAGTCGCGCCAATCCTGTGAGGTACTAGGGTTTGCTCTATTCTGACCTTCCTGAGCTTGATCAGTGTGTTTGGTCTTGTTTTTTCGACTGCTTGAGTGTTCAGGAGCCTTGTTTGACTGACTGTGACCTCCATCCTTTGGTTGTTTGCCCATTTCCATCGATTTTGCATTATAGCCCTAGGGCATCTAGGTGCTATTGTGTGTCGAGCCTCCCTTGGGAGTTATTGGTTTTTATCGGTTCAGTCGACCTTGTGATTGCTTCTTTACATTCGTTTGGTGGTTGTTTATCGTTTCATTGCGTTGTTTGAGTGATTGATTTCTTCTTCATTCGAATTTCGCTTTGTCTCGCTTTGGGCCTAGATTACATGGTCCATTTGAGTCTTTGGGATTCTTTTGGTTTTGAGGGACTGTTTTGTCAATTTGAGGTTTGATTGCGTGTTTGTCATTGAGTGAATTTGCTTATCTTTGCTCTTTTACTATCGCATCTCAAATTGCTCTTCATTAGTTTTCATTTTGTTTAGTGCCCATTGCTATTAAACATTGAAAATACAAAAAATATCTTTTGCTTTTGATTAGTTAGTGCAAATTAAAATCTTTTCGGTGTTATTAGTGATTAGTGACTTTGAGAGAAAAGTTTTTGGTTTCCATTAGCTGCATTAGAGACCATATTGGTTGTTTTCTGATCATTTTGTTTGTGTGAAAAAGCTCTCAACTCTCTCGTAATTAGCTTTCATCGAATGAAATGATATACTGTGGCATATAGTGTGCATTTAGGAGATTTTGAGACATCACACTCGCTAGGGCCTGAAAACTGAAACGTAATTGAAGATAAACATTAAAATTTACTCAATTTACACTAAGGCAGCATTGAAATCTAACGAAACACATTTAGAGGTCTAGGCTAGAGACGTGTTCCGGCGTCTTAAAACCTAGTAGCTGTCGTTCACCTCTTGGCTTTAGACAACACTAGTACGGACTTGTGCTCCCCGTACCGTCGCGTATATAAAGGGAGACCCCACTAGGTTTCAATCCTTTATCCATAGGAAGCCGAGTTTGCCGCCCTATACCCGTGATACACCGGACACAGCATTCGGGGAGATTGCCTGCACGTACGTTAAGTCCTTGGTTGATTTCTCTTTCATTTTTGAAACCAAGGTGTATATTGCAGTTCACGGTTATTTGGTACACCCTTTGCCTAGTATTCCTGAGTAGTCATTTGATCTTTTCTAACTCTTTAAATTTGAAAGGATCACCAAGCGCTTGTCCTTTCACGCTTGCTTCAAAACTGAAAGAGATAGAGTCACCTTTTATCCATTTCTCGACTCTTAAAACATGAAACGGTGAAGTTTCTAAGTTTCAATGTGGTAAAATAAATCACCCGCGATCACACGCCCTGTTAGATTTTGCTTGTTGGCCGTTTGATTGTGTGTCTTGACTCTTTTTCAGCCCGTGTGTGTTGTGCTTGATCTTTTGTCATTGTTGTCACTGTGGCGGAACCTTCTATTTCGTCTACCGGTAGTCCATATATGGACGATTCATCAGAGGCTTCTCAGTCCTCTGCTGAACCCCAGCAACCCATCGTTTCCGAGTTTTCCGACGGGGGACCGATTCTGTCTGAGTAGCCCTTTGGAGGACCAGTTGAGTTCAATTGGCCCTTTTCCGACCCTTGGTTTGGATTGGGAGTAGGGGAATATTTCCCTCCTCTTACATCGGGTTTGCCTTTTATAGCTGCTGTTATTCCTCCTAGTCCTCGCCGTCTGTTACGAGATCTAGCGACAGGTTCAAATATGAGTGATTCTGCTAGCGAGGAAATTCCCACGTCTGGTGAAGATTACCAGTTGTTCCCTCGACGGTTATTTTCGGAAGGCAACCCTGAACCATATATTATGTCATCACCTGGTCCCTCATTACCCGCCGGGTATAGATCCTTGGGTCAGATTATTGCCGCCGCTGCCTCTATGGGGGTATCAGCTCCTTCTATGAGGCCGGTTGTTCCTTCATTGGGGATGTCTCCATGGACACCTGTTACGTCATCCCCTCAGGTTACTTCTGTACCCTCCATGCCCACTGTTTGTGTGGCCGAATCTGCACCCGCTGTTACTACCAAGTCCGTAAGGACCACATCGCTTCCCGAAGATATCTACATAGCATCTGCTATGCCGAAGAACATCTCTTCGGAGGAGTATCGATTGTCTCTCCAACAATCGAACCCCGAGGTCGGATAGTCCTCTCAAGATCCCAACCGCTCGTATTTTTCACATTATGCACAAGATGGTACACCCATGTATGTCTTTCCATATCAGTACGATGAGCATGGGAACCCTTTACGTTTACCTGCTCCTGAGGCTCAACTTCATGCTCAGGGTTTACCTTATAACCAGGCTGGTCAACCTTTTAACTCGCAAGGACAACCTTTTCAAGGCCAACCTTCGGGCCAGCCTGGCTATCCTTATGACCCGCAGGGACAGCCCATACAGGGCTACCCTCTGGGCCAGCAAGGGCCATTATACAGTCCACAAGGACAATATTACAACCCTTGCGGTCAACTTGTGCAGCCTCTCCCTGGAGTCCCAACTGGGCAACCTCAAGGACTCACAGGTCAACTGGGGTACCAACCAGGGCCGGTATATGGTCCTGGGGGGCAAGTCCAACCCTCTCAACCTTTGCAACCGCAGTATCCTCTTGGTCCCAACGTTGCACATCAGCCAGGGCCATCTTATGGTCCTGCTGCGGGTCAAACCAGTTATCAGCAACTACCTGGCTCCATTCCGCTACCAGGCCAACCGGCCCATCTGGCACAACCTGGTGCTCCTCAACAGCCAGGTCAACCTGCACAATCGGTACAACCTGTTTATCCGGGTCAACCTGTTTATCCAAGGCAACTCGCTCAGCCAGGTCAGCCTGTTCAGCCAGGCTAGCCTGCACATCCTGTCAACCCTCCCAACAACCAACTTATTCAATGCCGCAGCCAAATCAACCGTTGCGCCCTAATCATCAGGCTCAGCAGGGTCCCACCTATTAGCAGCCCACTCGACCCCAAGGCGGTTACTATTCTCATGGTCAATATCGACCGAATTATAGCCAGCCCCAAGGTTCTAACTATTACTCTCAACAACCCGGCTACACCTATACTCAGCAGCCAAATCCAAATGCTGCTTACACAGGGCCAACTTACAATCAGGGTCCATACTCTGGTTATCAAGCCCCGTACGCTAGTTACCAGCAACCGAATCAGGCTGGATATACGACCTATACCCCCTACAGTCAGAATCCTACGGGACAGAACCCCTGGGGGCAAGGATGTTCTCAACCAGTGTGGAGTACATGTACTGGTCCTTATCCAGGGCCATGTATGTCGTCCAATCCGCCATTGCCGTTTCTGGCTACCTTGGAATTACCGGATGTTTCGAAATTAACGAATGATCCAATTCTGCATAATCCTTATTGGCCTCCGGTTCCTACCAAGGTGCCCGGTGATTGCCCCAAGTTTGAGGGTAAAGCTGGGGAGGACCCCCAAGCTCATGTGATGACTTACCATCTTTGGTGTTCGTCCAACTCTTGGGTGGATGATTCAGTTCGTCTACGCCTCTTCCAGTGCACTTTGACTGGCGCTGCAGCTAAGTGGTATATTGAATTACCCCGTGGCATCTTTCAAGATTTCAATATGTTAGCCATGGCTTTTCTGACTCACTTTCAGTTACCGGTTCGCTACGAAGCCGGGACGCACCTCCTGACTTCTTTGAAGCAGGACAAAGCCACCCACATTTCTGATCACATTCATGAGTGGCAACGTCGTCATAAACTGATCAAGTTCCATATACCTGATCAGATACTAACTCATTGGTTCACCACCTCCTTCGTTAACAAAATCGCCCAAGATATTGCTATGGGAGTGTGTGTGACTGAAGAACAAGCCATAGCGCGTGCCCAATATCTGGATCTGGTATACTCTCAGTCCGGCACGCGTTATGATATTTTTCCTGATGCTCCACAGTCTGGAACCTCTAAAGCTCCACCTACCCCAGCGGTGGATGGTGTTATTGGTTCCGTTTCTCAAAATTCGAAGCAATCTTCGAATGTGAAGCAGAAGTCCAACTCGTCCAATAATTCTACTCCTCTCGCCCCTCCCGATTCTGGAAAAACTGCGAAGGTTAACGCCGTTCAGGCTAATCCTGTGGAGAAAGCCTCCAAAGGAAATAAGAAGGGCAAAGGTAAATCCAAATTCGACGCTCCAAAGTCAGAGTCCAAACCCCGTACCGAGGACGGTTCCCAACGCAAACCGAAGTACCCCTGCCTCATTTGTGAAGGAGATCATTATACCAAGGATTTTCCACGATGATCTGAGGTTAGTCAACTTCTAAAAGGCTCCAAAGGGACTCCAGCAGTTCTTAAAGAACCGTTCCCGTCTCAGCAGACCCAAATGGATGAATAGCCTTCACCATCTACACCATTTGGGTCTCAGGTCTTTATGATGAATGGTGTTGCACCTATCTCTATTGCTACGCATTCGAAGGATTACAATGAATCGCGTCAGGCACCTGGGAAGGCAGTTGTGGACGGTCCACCTCCCCCACCTGTCTCCGGTTCATTGGAGATTGAGAAGCCTACTGCTGAACTTGTTGTGAGGCCACCTTCTAAAGGTGTTCTACGAAGATCTTCCTACAATCCGAATGCCCATGCCGCTCAGCACTATAGTATTGTTGAGGATCTGGCACAGGCGCCTTCTGCCATGTCTGCATTGGAAGTTCTTCAAATTTTCCCGTCACAACGGAAAGATTTGTTGTCTGCAATCGGTGGGATCGATCCCATTGATTCTAATCTTCTCACCTTCGACTTACAGAACTTTACCCCCCGACTTCCACATCAGATCGCTCTTGTTATTCAAGTCGGGATCAACGGTCTTAACATCCATAGGGCCGTTGTGGATGAAGGTGCTTCTACCTGTGTCATGTCGTCCACTTGCTGGAAGGCCATTGGCTCTCCGGCCCTTTCATCATCTCCTAATGCCCTAGAGGCATTTGATGGTCGGGAATCGAAACCCCTAGGTGTTCTCGAGAGTTTAGCGATTACCTTACAGGGGAAGATAGTCAACGTAGAAGTAGAAGTAGTTGACGCCAAGCTTAACTACAATATACTTCTCGGCCGCAGTTGGACTCACGCCATGTTATGCGTACCGTCCACCCTCTTTCGACTTATTAAGTTCCCTCACGAGGGCAAAATCGTTACTGTGGATCAGTTGTCTTTCTTCACCTCCACCTCCGAGAACAACGTTCCGTACGTGGATCAGATCCCAAATCCCCCTGACAGTGTAGGACCCAGTCTCTTTAAGGACCCCATCCTCATGGGTATTTTTCCCGCACCACCACCGCACACTGCTCAAGTTAATATGATCTCTAGGTCTGACGACCCATGGCTCATCCCTATGCATGAGCAGGTGACTGAGTTTGGAGAATCGATGCCCTTAACTCCAGTAGAGATTAACTACTGTGAAATCGTCGCTGCATCTGATCCTCCCCCTCCTCAGCATGCTCCTTCGAGCATGGCTTTAGACATCTATTCTCAATCCCCCTGGCTCGGCGAGGCCGACTCGCCTGATCCTCTTAAAGATATTTTCCCTTCTGATGAAGCCATTGTTGAAACAATGTCTCTTGAGGAGCTGCCTTGGAGCGATGGACATCATCGTTCCTCCTTCATGCCTAGCTTGGGGGAAATGTCAGATTGTCTAGAGCGTTTTGCATCTCAGGTTCCCACTCCACCTCTCCAAACGCCCATATTGACACATGAGGTGCTTTCAGAGGGAAACCTGAGCAACATTACTCAAACCATTCCAATCGACATCTCCATTAAACCGGGGATAGTTGAGAACATACACGTGGGAGTAACTTGTTCTCCTGATGAGATACGAGTTTATACTGATCTTTTTCGAGAATTCAGAGACGTGTTTGCCTGTTCCTATGAGGAAATGCCCGGGATTGATCCCAGCATAGTAGTGCACGAGATTCCTACCTATCCTGGTGCGAAACCCATGCGCCAACGCCTACGCTCGGTGCACCCTCGCAAAGCCGCTGCCATTAAAGCAGAAGTTGAAAAACTTCTGAACGCGGGCTTCATTTACCCAATTCCCCTCACAGAATGGGTCTCCAACATTGTCCCTGTAGACAAGAAACAGGGTACTATAAGAGTTTGTGTTGATTACCGAGATATTAATCGGGCCTGTCCAAAGTACAACTACCTCACTCCTTTCATAGATCAAATCATTGACGAATGTGCCAAGAGTGAGATTTATTCCCTGATGGAAGGCTTTTCTGGGTATAATCAGATAAATATTCTACCCGCTGATCAACACAAGACTGCATTCATCTGTCCATGGGGTACTTTTGCTTATAAAAATCTCCCGTTCGGCTTGAAGAATGCTGGAGCCACTTTCCAACGTGCTATGTCTTATGCATTCCATGACATACGCCATATCATTCAGCCTTATCTGGACGATTTTCCAGCTCACTCAGCTCGGCGAGAGGACCACCTAGAACACCTCCGCCAGATTTTCCTTCGTTGTCGACGCTATAATATCTGGCTCAGTCCTCATAAATACGTCTTTTGCATGGATTCTGGCCGTCTTTTAGGGTTCATAGTCTCCAAGGATGGGATTCGCCTCGATCCCCCAAAGGTCGAGGCCATTGTCAATCTCCCATCACCCTCTTCGTTATATCAATTGCAGAGTCTGCAGGGAAAAGCTAACTTCCTACGACGCTTTATACCGAACTACGCAGAAGTGGCCAAAGGATTCACGCGTCTTTTAAAGCAGAACGTTCCCTTTCATTGGGATGACATTGCTCAACAATCCTTTGAGAAGCTTAAGACATTACTTGTTAATGCTTCGTTGCTTCGGCCTCCAAACTATCACCATGATTTCACTTTATACTTGGCTGCCGCCTTTAGCACCATAGCTATGGTTCTGGTGCAGGATGACGACGATGGCAACGAACACGTTTTTTACTATCTATCATAGAATCTTCTCGACACGGAAACGCGTTATGCTCACGTCGAGAAGCTAGCTTTAGAAGCTGTACAAGCTGTGCAACGTTTCCGCCACTACATCCTGCTACGTACCATTACCGTGGTTTCGGATTGCAACCCCATGACATATATTCTTTCTCGACAATTACTGGGGGGAAAATACTCCAAATGGATCGTTATCCTTCAGGAGTTCGACCTAGAGTTTACTACTGCTAAGTCGACCAAATCACTGGTTTTCGCGGATCTTATTTGCTCCCTCCCGACAGACTCCCCCCCATATCATTCTGAAGAACATATTCCAGAAGAAACCATCTTCCTTATTAGCACCCGTGACCCATGGTATGGCGATATTATTGTGTATCTTCAGACGTCATCCTTTCGCTCTGAGTTGACCAAAGATGCCCGACGTCGGATTCGGCATCAGTCTCAACCCTACCGCATTGTAGGAGATACATTATACCGGGTTGGAGTAGATTTGGTGCTCCATCGGTGTTTGACTTTGGAAGAGGCCAAAAGAGTCTTAAATGACTATCACAGTGGCGCCTGTGGCAGTCACATGTCTAGATATGCCACCGCCCAGAAGATTTTGCATGCGGGTTACTTCTGGCCATCAATCTTCAAAGACTGTATTGTTGCAGTCCGCAAATGTCACGCGTGTCAGGTTTTTCAGCGCAAGATGCGCGCGCCACCCCTCCCTCTGCATCCTGTCATTACCGTTGGCCCTTTCGCAAAATGGGGCGTAGATTTCATGACGTGTAACCCTCATTCGGCCGGGGGGCATGCATATATAATTGTCGCTGTCGACTACTTTACTAAGTGGGCCGAAGCGATGCCTACACTAGCCGCCGATGGTAAGACAGCTGCCCAATTTATCTTCAACCATATCATTGCACGTTTCGGGGTCCGTCAGGCCATTGTAACCGATCATGGCACTCATTTCCGAGATTACATGATGGTCGAGCTGACATCAAGATTGGGCTTACAACACGATAGCTCAACGCCATATTACCCCCAGGCAAATGGCCAGGTTGAGGCTGTGAACAAAGTTTTCGTCACAATGCTTCAACGAACAGTTGGAATTCATAAGTCCAATTGGCACCTCCAATTGTTCTCAGCTCTATGGGCATACCGGACATCAGCAAAGAGTGCAACCGGATTCACACCATTCCAATTGGTGTATGGTCTGGAAGTAACTCTTCCGGTTGAGTGCGAAATTCCTTCCTTAAAGTTGGCTGTGGAACTTTTGCCCGATAATTCTCCTCAAGAAGAGCGTCTCTTGTATTTGGAACGGTTGGATGAAACCCGCCACTTGGCTGCTTTAGTCATTGAAGCACAGAAAAAGCGGGTCAAAGCACACTTTGATCAATCTGTCTCTCCACGTTCCTTTGTCGAAGGGGACCTTGTCCTCCTATACGACCAAGCGCACGATAAACTCGGGGCAGGAAAGCTCCAACCCATGTGGCATGGGCCCTACATAGTAAAACGAGTATTGAAAAATGGGGCTTATGAGCTCATTGATTATGAAGGAGTTCCATTGGCGCAGCCTAGAAATGGGTTGTACCTTAAAAAATACTACGCTTGAAGTCATTTTTGATGTGGTGTGTGTACATAGGTGTGTATATTCATTTGTGTGCATGTGTGGTGTGGTGTGCATGTAAGCATCTTTATGCTGATCAGGTATTCCTAATTGTGCAGATTTCTATTACTCCATTTGTGGGTTTCGCGGATGGTGCCTCTCGCAGTACCAGGAATCTGTCTTCGGCAACCTAGGTAATCTATGATCCTGCTGGTGAGTTGGTTAACCTGCAAGGTGTATGTCTGGGTCCTGCTACAAATAATATCGCGGAATATAGTGTTGTATTGGAATTATTAACCGAGGTTGTGGACCTCGGCATTCGTGAATTACTTGTGTATCTAGACTCACAACTTGTAGTATTACAGCTTAACGGGCATTATTCAGTAAGAAATCCATCCATTTTACATCTGTATTTGCGTATTCGTCTGCTGGAGAGAAATTTTGACTATATTACATATCAACACATACCTAGACATATGAATACATTAACAGATGCAGTAGCTAATTTGGTTCTAGATAGACATTTGCACAATTTATAAACAAAAACATCATCACATGTAAAAAGATCCATCTAGAAATAGGTATGTATATATATGTGTGTCGAAATTTTTACATAGTGTGCATCACATAAAATCAAAAAATATACATGTTTGTCTTAATACAGCCGGAGACGACATGTCTCTCAAAAAATATGCAAGAAATAATCCCTAGGTGTCTAATCCGCATGGTGCTCGTGGTAACATGCTACCGCGCGCACTAAGCATCTCAAAAGATGGTGGAGGCGACTAGGCACTCCTACCGTATGCCTCTGATACGCCATCGGGACATCTGCCAGCCGGGCGTAGTCTGGAATCCCACGGGCAATCCCTTCAAGGTTCTGGGCCAATTCTCCTCCCTCGACGCCCTCCACCTGAGGGTTAGTTGCGGGTTGAATTCTCCATGCAATAGGAGACATACCGACAGGTCTCTCTGGGCCCACATCTGCATACACATAAAACTGGTGTTAAAACAGACATGTATTACCAAAATATCATAAAACATAAAAATTAAAAAGAGAAGATCATACCTAACTCCTCGTCCCATTCATCTCCCTCCAGGAGTGGAAGGTCTGGGTCTTTAGTGAAATCGGTCCCAGCGTATGGCCAATCCTCGACCACAATCAACTGACGCCACAACCATCCAAAAAACTCCGGCCTCCAGGACATCTGTTGGCCTCCTCCTGCTCTAGGCATAAGTGCTTCCCAGTGAGCCATCCTCGGCTCTCGTGGTACCGACTCAGCTACTATGGCCCCTTGGCCCTGAAAGATAGGTAGTCGTTCAAGGATGAATGACACCAAGATGGAACCGTAGCCAAACTGCTTTAGTTTGGCCTGCTTTCACTTTGTGAGCTGCCTCTTGATATTTTTCGTCACTGCAGTAGCCCAATCAAACATTGTCAGATTCATACACTCAGCGGCTAGGAGGAGTTGGGCCTTG
This sequence comes from Pinus albicaulis, assembly GCA_034641835.2. Classification (NCBI taxonomy): domain Eukaryota; kingdom Viridiplantae; phylum Streptophyta; class Pinopsida; order Pinales; family Pinaceae; genus Pinus; species Pinus albicaulis. The sequence goes on along the minus strand of MU968359.1, from coordinate 15,186,581 downwards.
GTCACCTCATGCGGTGCTTGCGACCCCATAGCCCGTGTGATGGTATGTAGCACCACTCTGAGTGCTAGATCGGGGATAGTATGGATATCTACCTTGCTGCTTCCCGATCCCAGTCGTGCCCCCCGGCACACTCTTGACATAACCTGCTCCATCTTTTCTCCAGATGGTCTGCTTCCTGTCAAGACGGGCACCAGACCTCTGCGCGACAGTCCGGTTATGAAATATACGTCAGAAACCTCAAGTTCTAACACCTGGTCCCGCAGCTTGAACACTCCTTCATGTTCATCCCATATGTTGACCAGGTACTGTACAAGCTCAGGTTGAGCTCGTAAGCAAGGTGTCAAGAAGAATTTTTTAAGCCCACAGTTCTTGAGGGCATTCATACAAGCTTCATTCTCCATAGCCTGTTCATCCTCTTCCCCATGCTCCCTCTCTTTCCATTCGATAGCCATTTTGCTCGGTTGCCTGCATCAATATGATAAAAAAACCCTTGATTAGATCTCTGCTACATGAAAAAATCCATTGGATTTTTCATTGTTTGGAAATTTAAAACGGGAAACCGCGTTGCGCCATTGGCGCGACCCCTTTGTAGGAAAAAGGCCATTAGCGTAGGTCCGTGCCCGATACCCGCGCCAATGGGCGGAGCCCTAAAATTTTAAAAATTTTCCACAGAAATCTAAATGCATAATGGAAATCCCTAAAGATGAATCAAAATGAAGCTTACGGAAGCGCCTCTTACCTAGAACAAACAAGGATCTGAATGGTAGCCCAGATCGGTCGCAATCGCCGTCAGAAAGTTTGCACACAAACGGACCACTACTGCTCTCTAATGAGGTAAATAGTAAAAGTAATTTGTTTTTTACCATTTCAGACATAACTTTTCGAAGTCAATTTAGATTTAAAAAGTTATTTTTCCTTAATATTTTAATATTTTTTGTCGAAAAATGGATTTTACACTTGCCTCTCTGTGCAGCAACATGTTTTTCGCAGCTTGGATGGTGAAACGAGTTGTATTTTATACTTTTTCGGACTCGGTAAATACACGAAAAAGTCATTTCGGAGTCATCTTTCAGCTCTTTTCTGACTCTCTAAACATAAAAAGATTGCCGAGGCCCTTGTCGTTTTGATCTCGTTAAAGTGGCCATGAAACGACATCTACCCAGTATACGTTTACCCCTTTTTCGGGCTGGGATAGATTATTTACGAAAAAGGAATACCCTAGCCTATTGCGACTAGGAGGTTTTCTCAGACATAGTTTTCTACCTTTTCGGATCTGAGGAACTATTTACAAAAAGGGTCCCTTGGAGTTTAATTTTCCGTTGTCTTTTCAAACTCTCTAAATATGAAAAGACGCTGAGTTCTTCCTCTGTCAGACTTGTTAAACCCTGATGACTTTGGATTCAGTCGTAATGACGTTATTCGAGTCGCTCCTTCCTAGGGCTCGTTAAATGTACTAGGATGGATTCGTCCGAAGGAAGAACTTATATTACAAACATATGCTATCCCCTTCAAGCTTGTTATCAAAATAATTGGGGTACTCGCTAGAAATGGTGGGGGAAAATGGAACCAGAATCATTGTCGTGTCGGCAGTATGTCGCTCTTGAACATGGCACTTGTCTGCATTCGTGTCGGGTTGGGGATATCTCATCTCGTTTGTTCACTTGCCTCTGTGGGTTTGGGTAATCCTTTTTGACCTCTCATCTGCTCTTTGCCTCGTCGCCATGACCTCTGATCCGTTGATGTCAAATACTGCCAAACTCACTGTCGTGCCGCCATATGTTCAAGAGAAGTTGACCTCTGCTGATGTCAACCCGATTGCGATTCTCCTCCGATCTGATTCACAAAGACATTATGTTCCTCTGTCTCGCGTCGATGATGTGGGAAACACTATGGCCCACCTTTGATCAAGGTCACTTCCTGTCGACTTCAACTCATTATCCAGGAAGCTGATCTAGAGACTCCCTTCTGGTACCTCGGAGCCTACATGCCTCAATGGCAGGTTCTTCGCATTCGACGTGAGGTTTTCGTCATTGACCTCCGATCGAGTGATTCTGTAGGTGTTCGACGTCAGCTCATTGTTCACATGCCGTATATTGTACCTGTAGTACCTTGAGGACCATTGGCATTAATGGTGGTACCTCTTGCGTCTGTTAATAGCTTTCATCATTGGTTGGTAATCAGACGATTTTCTTGCATGTTCGACTTCAGCTCACTTATTCGCATGCTTGAAATTGTACTTTGTTCGGGTCAAGATGGAGCACAAGACCCTGGATTCTGCCTGTTATAATCCAGGCTGCGATTTTGTGGATTATTATGATTGGTTACATGACTCATTCACTGGATGGCTGTGACCATACACAAATCATTATGGTCTCACTGATCATTTGTGTCCATGCCACGGATACTAGATTATTGTATACCCACGGTATGGATGAGTACAACGCCCATACCACATATATCATGCATTGAGATATCAGTTGTACTTCTCTACGTAGTTTTTCCAACGGCGGTGTTTTCAGTTGGACACGTTCTCGTAAGCATTTCACCCCTCTCTCTCCCTTGGGCCTCATGCTTTAGGGGGCATCTGTTACAGAGAAATTTGTCACCGTCCCTGCAATTCCCCATCCCGCACAATTGGAGGGCTCATTCCGTGACCTGTGAGCAGTGACATAACTTGAAAACACTTTAATGACATTCCCCTAAACATGTACTTTCTGACACGAAGACAACCTTGGCTAAGCCTACGCTTCTTTTGCGCTACTCTGGGTACTTGAGTTCATTACCGCGTGATAGGAAATCCTTCAAAGAGGGCGCGCCAATTGGTGCTCTGTCCCAGAGTTGCACTCGCGCCAGCCATTTTAATGAGTGTTTTTAAAAAATAAATGGCAGAAGATTCATTCCAACGAATTCCTAAACTAGTTTCTAAGTTGAGTTGGGACGTTTGGCTCCGGGTTTCCATGTAGGGGAAGAGGTTTGCCACCTCTCATGGAAGCTTCCTTGAGGATAGGGCCAATCCCATGATTATAGGGATCCCAAATCCCCTTCCTCCATCTATAAAAGCTTGCTCATCTCCTTTGCAAGCTAGTCTCCAAGTTCCCAAGAGCCATCGGAGCCTTATGCTACAAGAGCCTTGATTCATTCCCTTAAGGCCAAATCCAAGCAAGGATATTATTGTCGAGACATTCGAAGAGAGAGGCTTGTCCCATCCCCGACAGGATTTGTCGAGACGTGTTCCGCTGGCGACCCTCTGAAGGAGAATTCAGCGTCAGGGCTATGGTTGTATTCTTCTTTGATTGATTAATAATAAGCGACTATTGGTTATGGTTCCACTCTTGTTGTTAATGATGATGATGAGTTATGTCTTCTCTGACTGACATATAGTTGCATATACTGGATTTTACGCTTGCGTTTGTTTTGTTTCTTGCGTGTGCAGGTGTCCGATCACGGAGATCGTGAGGATTGTGATCTGCCAGAGCTAAGGAACAGGAGCGCCACTTTCTCTACAAGCGACAACGTTGGATTCCAGGTAAGCCTTCATCGCTAGTTGGTTTATTTGCAATTAGAAACCTGCACTGTAGCGTGAACGATTGTTGCTAGACCCGATCTGGGCTAGTAGGGATCGCCTCTGTCCGCAGAGGGGATTTACCTCCACAACACATGCCCATAAAATTAATTTGATATATTCTCAAATGACTAATTTATATGTACTTGTTTCTAACTCTCCTTAATCATCGATTGATCCTTCAAATCATAAACCTAGAACCCATGTTGACGGAGTTGTGGGGTCTATATCTTCTAGAAACATAGGCAATATAGCCTCATAGATGGGTTAAATGAACATATCTTCTAGTGCCCTGACTAGAAGGCCTTCTACTTAAACTAATCATGCCCTTGTTCCCACCACAAAGTTCAATTCCATTCAGTCCACGTCAACTAAGAATCCTCAACAATTAGAAGGTAAGTAGAAAAAGAACGAGTATAAATATTCCAACGAGGAACAAGGGGCATCACTATTCAAATAGAACACTAGGAGTGGCACCAAATAGAAGAAGAAGAAAAATATTTTCCCTTGCAAGACTTGTGGGGATGACCATATTACTCATGAGTGTCCCCAAATAGATGATATTCATAATTATTTCTTGTAGCAACCTGGTTGTCAATTAGCTATCTTAAAAAATCCTTTTACGTCCCAACAACAACATACAGTTGCTAAAAATCCACCACCTCCGCAAGGGGGTAGTGGGGGAGACACTTCTTATAATTCCTTGTATTCTATGCAAGATATATTTATGGTTAAGTCAACTATCAGTATTGCAACCAAAGCGCATAATTATGAGAATTATAAGAGTGGAACTTCTACCTCGAAGCCCGTGACACAACCTCCACTTAATATCCATCTTCATTTTGATAAGTAATCATTGACCATTGTGCGGTGCCCACCTGAGGGTGCAATTTGAAAGACAAATAATACTAATGTGTGAGTTGCTCACAACTACAATATTGTTGAGGATTTGGTCCAAGCTCTAGTTGATATGTGTACACTAGAAGTTTTGAAAAGTTTCCTAACACAATGCAAGGCATTTTTATCTTCCATTGGTGGGGTGGATCCCTTAGATTCAAATATCATGACCTTATACATTTTTTATGGAAACTGTTGGGCCACAGAAAAGGTATAATTTCTCTCCTTATTTCCTTAATAAGTGTTAGATTTTTAGGCAAGTTTATCCTCAACTTGTAATAATTCAAGAGAAAAGAATGATAAAAGTAAGTAAAAAATGATATAGTTAATATGATTTTTTCCAATATCAAAAAGGTTATAATTTGGGTAAATCATTATGCAAATTAGCCTAAAGGAATGACTATTGTTCCTTGAGATATCTGAGCAAGACACTTATTGAGCCAACGCCATATTAATAGCAAGTTATAGCTGGATGACTAAGCGTGGTCAGAAAACGAAGGCAATAGGAAACTGATTAATACTATACGAATATTTATGGTTGAAGGAGAAATTGTGAGAATATTTCGATTCTCAGAATAGCTCTACATTCAGTTTTCAAAATGTAATATATAAGAAAATAAAGTAAAAGACAATTATTGTTCACTCATTGTTAATGTTCTAATTTATTATTTTACTGTATATTATATACAATAATATGAGTTAAACCTTTTTGAGGGTATTCTATAAAACATTTGGAGTAATGAAGTTGAAGGAGATTTTACTTTAGTTTTTTGGAATGAGTTTGTCTAGGCAGTACTTCTGGAGACCGTGCACCTAATCACCGGAGGTTTAAACTATCTATTATGTATCATTGATATTCATATTACATTTTTGTAATTTGAATTATTTATATTATCTTTTATTTTCCTTCTCATTTGTCGTAGGTAATCGATTGAATTCCGTATCTTGAATTCTATTGAGTGTTTTCCGAAATTATTGATTGAATGGTGTTACACAGATGTAAATGTGAATGCATGAATCTATGAAGTTACTTTTTAAATAGAGATTTTCTAACATTTATGTGATTAATAGTTTTCCCTCATGCATTGGATTCATTGAGAACTAGATAAAGATAAATTGTAAATTAGAATAGTTTCTTTCATCAGAATTTTAATTGTAAGAGTAATTTTTTTCTGTTATTATTTATGCAACGGTTGAATACGATAATGATCCAAATATCAGTCATTGTGCCTAATACTTTATTATTGCATATAATTTTCCGATAGCCTTGAAATAGTAGATGAATCCCAGGTTGATAAAATTAATGAGATAGGATTAAGATCGATTTCCAGAAGTCATCTTAGTGCCCAACATTTTGGCATCGTTGTCGGGGAGGATGTCGAATTAAAATTTGTGTCTCTGGAGGGCCGAGTATTAAAGATGGAAGGTAAGAACATTTGCACACATTATTTAAAAAGCATGCGCCCATCGCCCACTTTCAGTCGACACAATTAGGATATATAAGTGTGTATCTAGTTTTTCTCCTGATTTTCAGTAGAGCATGTGCTTTTCTTTTTCGATTTAAAGTAGTGACGCAAGAGTGTATCTAATTTATTTTCCCAATTGATTTAGGCATGTATTTAATTCCTTTCCCGATTTCAAATATTAATTTGTAGTAAAGAGTTAGTGTAAGTTTGTATGACTAAGAAAAAGAATCGGGTAGTAATAGAACATAAACCGGCACCAAAAACCACAAAAACCCAGGGACTGGTGAGCCTTGGGAGAAGGACCTTTATTGACGAAATTATCCGATAATCCGAGTCTCAAGCATCATTGGGACTCCAAAAAACATCTGGGAAGGGATCTACAACAATCCCTCAAGTGGCAGAATCACCAACTACAGCTCACGCTGATATTCACAACAAAACTGAAGGATATGAGAAAAACTTTCAAAGCACATTTGTTCGGCATTATAGTCCTTCACAAGAGGGAAATTCTTGTAATTTAAAAGAAGGAGAAGGAGAAACTAGTGGAGCATATCCACGATCCTCGAGATCTAGATCTCTTGTGATCTTGATAGAAGGAAAGACACTAGAGATTCCAGACTTAGGCAGCGTAGTGAAACCCTATAGGGAGTTGAGTAATACCCATAAATCCCCTACTCAAATAATGTATCCTGACCAAGAAATCCCTGAAAATTATTGGCAGATCTTCGAACAGATGGAAAATTAGGCACAACAAAACCATACCTTGACATTAGAATATTCTATTGTCGATATGGTGGCTAATTCCCCGACGAAATCCATCCCTTTATATTCCAAATTTCCATGGGATGAATTCAGAGGATCCAAATGACTTCTTATTTGAATTTGACGTCATGTGTAGAGGGTATGATTACACCACCAATCCGCAGAGATTAAAGTTGTTCCATTCTACTTAGAAAGGGGAAACATTATGATGGTTTATGGGCTTAGGAGGGGGCACTATCAATTCCTGGGATGTAATGAGAAATTCCTTTCTTACAAAATATCAATATTACTGTCGATCAAGGGATCTAAAAGATGAAATCTTAAAAATGACTAAAAAATAAAATGAAACTTTAGAGGAGTACATTGAGATATTTCAGTACAACTTACAAAGATCCCCATACACTACCTTACCAAAAGAAGTATTAAAATCTTCTTTGATTAAAGGCATGAAAGATGAGTGGATAGAAACGTTGAATTTAATGGGTCAGGTGATATTTATCAGGAATAATATGAAAACATTGTTAAGCTATATATATGTGTTCACGTGGCAGTAAACGAGCCATATCTGGAGTATGGGATCCCCTCACCAGAATCAACAAAACCACTAGAGGAGGTGTAATGCGTACATAAATTGGTAATCTTTTAGAAGATTTTAAAACTAATATTTTGGGCACACTGACTACACAATTAGATGTTTTGCAGTCTAAACAAAAATAATCTGAGGCAAAACGAGCATTTTCCATATTTTTTCTGTGATGTAGAAAGAAATACATGGAGAGGGAATGCCTATGGACATGGTTTGAACCTGCGCTATTTTCACTAAAGAGCATTCGACGGATCAGTGTTCGTCACTTCCAGGATTAAAGGTTGTACTCAAGGAAGCTGAGGAGGAAATAGAACTCATATACCTAATGGACCAATGTTGACAATTGGAATCACTTCCTCTAGGTATGATGCTGTAGAGCAATAAAAAGGGTCTTTTTAACTCCTAATTACCTTCACATTAATTATCAACCCAGGGACGACTTTTTGTTTCAAGAGTGTACTCAGTCTGAGGCGGCTATTTACTCAAGAGTAATGTTTTGCAGTATAGTGCTTAAAATCCAAAAGTAAATGAATGCTTGTCTATAACTAAGTTACTTCAAAAGAATAAATCACACATTCAGAAAACTAGGCAGCTTATCAGTCAAGGGTTTGGCAGTGATAACCCATCCCTTTGGAAACTGATGGAAAGGAATTTAGAGCATAGACCACGGGTCTGGGAGCTATACAGTGAATACCAAAGCTCACTACAGCCTTAGATCGTCTCTCACACAAATGCGAGTAAATGGAACAGCAAATAAAGAATTGAACAGCAAATCTGGAATGGAACAGCAATCGTACAACTAAGTCTCGCGAGTTGCAACCAAACGTAATCTATTAATCCAAATGCACTTTTCGCAATCAAATGAAAATCTCCCACTCTTAAGGCAAATCAAGCAAAGCATATGAATGGAACAGCATTAACTATTGATAAATTATAGAACAACACTAATAAATCCGAAACGCACACAACATGCTGAAATAGTAATCTGATCAATCTTAATCAACAAGAATACGATTGTGCTTCCAAATAGAACATCATTATTTTTGAATCCAACGATTATGAAGAACACTACCTCAAATGAATCTATGACACAAATGTTCAATATAAAAGCTCTGTAACGGAATAGTAAGAAGATTCGGTTAAGACTTAATAACATGCAATGAACTCTGAAAGGATTAATAACTTGATGCAGAGTTAATACACGATTCTATCTGTGAAGACCTCAACGATTTAATCTTAACAGAGCATGTAATATCAATTCATAAAGTAGATCAGATTATCAAATAACAACGATGAAAAAACCACGCGGAAATCAAACCGTAGTGATACAGAAGCAAGTGTCCTCCGGGGCCGGGCCCTTAGCCTCCAAGGGGATACCGCTTGAAGCTAATCCAGTAACAGAGGTGGAATAATCACCAAGCTTTCATTAACGCATCGATCAAAAATACATTGAACCAGTTCTCAACGAAACTTAATAATCAAAGCTGATGTTTTACAGAAATTACATAAGAGCGTATTCCCCAAATCGTCCCCTCTCTGATCTCTGTTCTGATTTAAATAAAGAGAGATCAGAGAGCAGTTACAATAAAGATGAGTACAACATGATTTCTATTACAGAATTAGATTGTTTCCAACCAATTGATCAACAAGAAGAAGGCGAATTTAGCTTTGCAGCTGAGATTTGGAGGACGGTCGCAACCACAGATCTGAGAAAATAGTTCTCAAAGAACTCTGCGAATCTCTCAACACAGGCCGAATTTGGGCAATAGTTCTTGTTAAAGTTAATTTAGTGCTACGATTACGGACAAAACCCATGTTAGGATTTTCGAGATTAGTCTTCATTTACTCAGAATCTCCATGTAAGCTATCATCATTCAGTAGCATTTGCCGTTAGCGCTTTTGTGATCAAATCTTCAAATAAAATTACCTTGGAAGCTAAAAATGGTGAATAATGTTATAACCAACAGCCAAACCTCATTGATATCAATTGTAATCATCAATTTATTAGAAATAAAGGAAGATAAATAATATTCATACATAAGAGCATAAATCATTTATAAAATGGATTTAAATGATAAATTATAACAAATGATATAATAGAGAAGAGTAAAAATGGATGAAATAAGTGTTACAAAGTGGTTGTATTCTACGGCGTTTATCACCCTCGATATGTTGCATGTCCTCGTAGCGAAAACTGAATATGGCCATGTCTTCATTCTTCATGCAACCCAACAAAACCATGTGTTAACCCAGCGATGGGAATTTGAGAGCAAATGAATGCTTTATATTCAATGAATATTCAATTTTAATAAATCTTAATAGGCATAATTTTACATTGACATTCAAGTATATGTTGAAGTTGCGTAAAATATGATATAGATAAAAACAAAACTTCATTGACCATTTTTCAAAACTTTGAGCAGTTGTTGAAATGTTTATGACAGTTTATAATATATGAATACACATGATCCAAAAAATCAATTTGTTTTGATGCATGGATCATGAGATATAAACAAAATGACTGTAGCTGAGAGTGCATGATTTGCGAAATTTTATGAACCAATTTATCTTGAAATTGTCTGAGTTTGTATTAATGATACGTCTGTGTTTTCCAAAAATCACAAGAATTGAGTTCATAGTTTTAAAAATATTATGGAAATCAATTTCTCTGCGAAATTGTATGCCTTAAATGAGAAAGAAAATAGAAAACATCCATCATGCGTAGCAATTCCTCCCCCTCTCTGAAAAACTAGCATGCCCTCATGCGATGCTAGAAAACAAATAGAGGTGGTTGCTACCAGCTGTTGAATTCTATGCTTGGTGTCAAACAACATGGAATAAGGGAGGTGTTGAGAAGGAATAAGAATAGCAATGGATGATAAAGAAGATGGATGACATAGTCATAAGAAAGAAATGAATGAAAGGAACATTCCCCATACTCGAAAATGATATGCAGCTGAAAAAGGGAAAGTGGTAAAGATGTGGAATGAAAGATGATAAATAATGCTAAAAATGGATTTTCATGAAATTCTCCCTAAATTAAGTAATAAATCGAGAAAATTATGCTATTTTACCTCAAGTTTTACCTCCAAAAATGTGGAATGACATATATGGACTGGCAGTTGTTGAAGCTGATGTAGGCAGAGTTGGTGCTGAATGTGATGCAAAAGGTGGAATCCAGGTAAGCACATCATGTCTGAAGAATTGTTCACGTGCGCGAGCCTCTTCTGTTAGTTGCAATAGTGTAGTCATGCTGCGAATAGAGTTCTGCCCCATACTTGTTGTTCTCCTGTAAACAAAGCACTATTTTGCATACAATGTTCTTGAATCCATAGTGTTAGTTTTGAATAGAAATAGATTCAGATGCATGCAAAAATTTCAATCAGAAAAACTTATGTATACATGCAATACTAATATTTTGGCAAATCAACAAGTGATGGCAGAGTGCAGTAATCATATCGCATGCAATCCCATAATGCATACATTCCCCCCTCCAATTGGAAAAGGAATTCCATGACCATAAAGCATATGAGAGGTGTTGTGCTGATGGCAAGGCAAGGGAATGAACAATACAACAGCAAATGAAGCAGAGTACACATATCAATGATAGGACAACGAGAGTTATGATTATAATGATAGCAGAGTGTGTAAAGATAGTTATGAATAAAAGATAGGACGCTTTGGATTGATGATAAGTTACGAAAAAGTGAAAAAAGAACGACAATATGCCAAAAAGATGCTTTGCTGACTGTATTCTAGCTGAAAAATGATGTGATTGATCATAAAACAATTTATCATGCATAAAGGTTCAAAATAGGGAAAAAAAAAATTAAGGAAATAACTTCTCTGATTAAAAAAAAGAAAATAAGAAAAAGGGTATTATAGTAATAATTGACGATAAGATATAACTTCAATACCATAAGCAGAGCCTCTGCTGCCAGCAGGCGTCCATAGCCTCGGCAGGGTTTCTTTTTAACCCATATGAGCCAGGATCCTCAATTTATAAATAGAGAGTTACAGTGCTGTTCTACAGAAGAGATCAGTGTGCTGGCGTGGTAACCAGATAACCACACTGCCATTCACTGGGATGTAGCAAAAGTGATCAGGCCGGCTCGTGATGAGACCTCCTGTTCCAAGGACAATTTGACTATCCAATGGATCATAACCCTGGTGTGGTGGCCATAATGGGAATGTCACTTTGTTACAGCCTTATGAACATGGTAGGCTGGCTCGTACTGAGACCCCCTATCCTCCATCTGCGAAAAAAATTTTGTTATTATTACACATTTTTATGATAAAAAGAGGGAGGCTCAGTACTCCTTAAGAGCAGGGATGGTGGAAGAAGTTGAACATGTCAATAGAAAAATATACCCATAATCTCATTTATTACAGACAGAGAAGATTATAATCCAGAAGGGTGGAACCAACATGGTATTAAGATGATCAATCAACATCATGTTCAATAGAAAACAATGCAGTAAAGTAGTATATAAATAATTGTGTCTCTTTTGAAAATATTCTATCATCAAGGAGCTGTCCTGTTAAAGATCATAACGTGAATGATATTAACTCGCTTCAATAGAATCCATAATTCTTGTCCTCATAAAAATAGTGTACTTCATGCCATGAAGGGGAATCAGTCAAATGGTTGAGATGAACTAGGAATAGTCCCACAAGAGGAAGAAAAGGTTGCTCTCAAAAATACTCCCAAAGGGTTGCTCTTTTGAAGGAACAGCAAAAACACTCAAAAAATGGTGTTCCGTGTAGGGAACAGCAAAGGAAATGCACACCAAAAAGCAAAAATACACATAAAAAAGTATGAAAATGCAAATGTCGTTCCTTTGGAAAAAGGAACAGCAAAAACGCAAGTGCCGTTCCTTTGGAAAAGGAACAGCAAAAACGCAAGTGTTGTTCCTTTGGAAAAGGAACAGCAAAAACACACGTGCCATTCCTGTGGAAAAGGAACAACAAAAATGAAAAGTGCAAAAGTGTTATTCCATTCGGAAAGGAACAACAAATCGTGAAAGTGCAGAAGTGTTGTTCCATTTGGAAAGGAACAACAAAACGTAAAAGTGCAAAAATGGTGTTTCATTCGAAAATGAACAGCAAAAAGTGGAAATGCAGAAGTGCTATGCCATTTGGAAAGGAATAGCAAAACGTGAAAATGTAGAAGTGGTGTTCCATTCGGAAAGGAACAACAAAAAGTGGAAGTGCAGAAGTGCTGTTCCATTCGGAAAGGAACAGCAAAACGTGAAAAAGGAACAGCAAAAAGAGTCGTGGAAAATGAATGGAAAAATGACCCGTGACAAAGGAACTGCTTGACCAAAAAGGTGTTGTTCCTTTGGAAAAGGAATAATAAAACGAAATTGCTGTCCCTTTGAAAAAGGAACAGCAAAAACGACAAAAATGCACACAAACGTTGTCCCTTCAGAAAAAGAACAGCAAAAATACACAAGCATGAAATGCAAGCACGCAAAGAATGAATTAGCTGTTCACTGTATTGATGATGAGGATGGGTCACAGTTTGAATGAAGCAACACCTGAAACACAAAATATAAAAAAATATCAGAAAAGAAACAATGTTTTATTTAAAAACAATATGTAAATAACTAAATTAAGTTACAACAGCTATGATGTTATGTCAAAAAAATGTTTTGGTAGCAGTGATAAGACATGAATCTTCAGATTGAAATCAATTCTTCATTTGTTCTATTATGAATCCGTTGGGTAATGACTTAGATGAAATTCCTTTGTTTTATTTAAAATTTCTTTCAAAATCACTTGTCCATAAATTGACCTTCTTTTTCTCCTATGACCTGCAAAAAACGAGTATCTACCTACAATAAAACATTAAATCATGGAGAAAGAGAGGTGTATGGGCTCCCTTAATCCAAGAATTATGAAAAAAATTAACAAGTAGTTACTCTGTATAACAAATTCATGGAGAAAATAACAAAGTAAAATTCATTTGTCACCTGCGGGAGAGCAGTGGTCGACCATACTATCCAGCAATGTTTTAATCACAACTTCTTTGTTTTTCATCGAAATTGAGTGATTCCAAAGCCAAATGAGAGCTAATTCAAAGGTTTATTTGCAATAGAAACAGGTTTTAAAATTTCAATGACATGCTATGTCAATTTTGTTTAGAACAACCTGCATAATATAGTCATTTTCGCTTACCCCACTTAGAACAACAGTGAATGTTTTAAGCATAGATTCTTCGTTTGATGTCGGATTTGAATGATTCATATTGGAAATGAAAGTAGATTCATTTATTTATTTCCAATAGAAACAGGTTTTGAAGAGAAGAAGAATTGATAGGTCAAATACTGTAAGGAACATCCGGAAAAACAGAGTTTTAAGGGTGCTGATTTACGATAGACAGTCAGTATTTTGATCACAACTTCCCCATACGATATCGAAAATGAGTGATTCCAATTTCATTGGAAACTAGATTCATAGGGAAATCTACCATAGAAACAGGTTTTAAAAATATGGTCATTTAGGCCTCCAAAAACTGACTGTCCCAACTCTGTTCCTGAGCTTCCCACTAGACATCCGGTCAATGTTTTGGTTCTAACTTTTTCGTTTCAAATCGAAATTGACTGATTCAAATTGGGTTAGAAAGTAGACATCAAGGGCTACCTAGGGTAGAAACAGGTTTTAAAAATATTCATTTTTGGTCCCTCAAAACATGACTGTCCCGACTGTTTTTCTAAAAAATTCATCAAGCCCGCAAGCCAAAAAATGATATTCAAGCATTTTTTTCAAATTGGTGATAAAAAATGAATATAAGTGTTTGTAGAATTATTATTTCCATTATAAGTCATCTACATACACCAATGAATTAAAAACAATTATCACCAATGTTGATTTGCATAGCATGTTGCAAAAAAAAAAAAAACACTAGTTTTACATGGAAAAACAAAATGCATTTATTTATTCCCTTATTTATTTTATTTTCTACACTAACCTATTTTGATTTGAAAAATGAATATGACTACGTATATGAGTACTTCCAGTGGAGCCATTTTCGAAATAAGGCTTCATGTATACACATACCCAAATTTGAAAAATGCATATTAATGAAAATTAGGGTATGAGAAGCCAACTTCCCTTGAAAAGATGGAGTCAAAAATTGTTGAAGCGTAGAGCAATGTTGCAAACAAGTGATGGAGTGAAACCAATGTTCAATATATCCTTTATATTCTTGATTTCCCATAGCCATCATATCATGAAGTTCTTGAGCTTTTAAAATGACTTGTTGATGCAAACTAGAAGTAAGCTCATTTTCTTCCATAACTTCTACAATTTTTGAATTTGAAACATTCCGAATCTCATTGTAAGTTTTCTCTAATGGCGCATGTGAGATAGAATGGGTGGGAAGGGTGCGTAAATTTGGCAGTTCAACACTGTAAGTATGTTGTACTGGTTTATTGCGGTGAGGGTGTGGAATTAGTTGAGCAGGAAATTCAAAAAGATGTTGGGCAGTTTCTTACCATAACAGAAGATGTCCTTCATGTGTTCCTTCAAAGCTCCTTCTTCCAATGTTCCTGTCAATTAGTTAGTGAAATGGGTGGTGCTTACATCACCACTTGAGTGAAACCTTGTGATTCATTTTCCAAAATTTCTATTTTTTTCCTAGTCATTCACACAAAAATTCAAACATCTATTTCTACCTAAAAAAAAGCAACAACAAATATGTTAGGAAAGCGGACAGTGGAGCAGGGCTTTTCCATGCTCCGCACGCAGGTTCTTACCTTCCATTTTTAAGATCCAACTCTTCCCTAGCAGGCACTCATCAGATTCACATTACTCTTTAGAAATGGCTACACTCTCCCCGGCAACAGTGCCAAAATGTGGAGCGATAAAGAGGTGTCTTTGTAACTCCTAATTACCTCACATTAATTGTCAACCCAGGGACGACTTTTTGTTTCAAGAGTGTACTCAGTCTGAGGCGGCTATTTACTCAAGAGTAATGTTTTGCAGTATAGTGCTTAAAATCCAAAATTAAATGAAAGCTTGTCTATAACTAAGTTATTTCAAAAGAATAAATCACACATTCAGAAAACTAGGCAGCTTATCAATCAAGGGTTTGGCAGTGATAACCCATCCCTTTGGAAACTGATGGAGAGGAAATTAGAGCATAGACCATGGGTCTGGGAGCTAGACAGTGAATGCCAAAGCTCACTACAGCCTTAGATCGTTTCTCACACCAAAACAACAAATGCGAGTAAATAGAACAACAAATAAAGAATTGAACAACAAATCTAAAATGGAACAGCAAACGAACAGCTAAGTCTCGCGAGTTGTAACCAAACTTAATCTATTAACCCAAATGCACTCTTCGCAATCAAATAACAATCTCCCACTCTTAAGGCAAATCAAGCAAAGCATATGAATGGAACAGCATTAACTATTGACAAATTATAGAACAACACTAATAAATCCGAAACGCACACAACACGCTGGAATAATAATCTGATCAACCTTAATCAACAGGAATACGACTGTGCTCTCAAACAGAACATCATTATTTCTGAATCCAACGATTATGAAGAACACTACCTCAAATGAATCTATGACACAAATGTTCAATATAAAAGCTCTGTAACAGAATAGTAAGAAGATTCGGTTAAGACTTAATAACATGCAATGAACTCTGAAAGGATTAATAACTTGATGCAGAGTTAATACACGATTCTATCTGTGAAGACCTCAACGATTTAATCTTAACAGAGCATGTAATATCAATTCATAAAGTAGATCATATTATCAAATAACAACGATGAACAAACCACGCGGAAATCAAACCGTAGTGATACAGAAGCAAGTGTCCTCCGGGGCCGGGCCCTTAGCCTCCAAGGGGACACCGCTTGAAGCTAATCCAGTAACAGAGGTGGAATAATCACCAAGATTTCATTAACGCATCGATCAAAAATACATTGAACCAGTTCTCAACGAAACTTAATAATCAAAGCTGATGTTTTACAGAAAATTACATAAAAAACGTATCTCCAATCCTCCCCCTCTCTGATCTCTGTTCTGATTTAAATAAAGAGAGATCAGAGAGCAGTTACAATAAAGATGAGTAAAACATGATTTTTATTATAGAATTAGATTGTTTCCAACCAATTGATCAACAAGAAGAAGGCGAATTTAGCTTTGCAGCTGAGATTTGGAGGACGGCCGCAACCACAGATCTGAGAAAATCGTGCTCAAAGAACTCTGCGAATCTCTCAACACAGGCCGAATTTGGGCAAACCGTTCTTTATTAAAGTTAATTGGGTCCGTTCTGGACAAAACCCATGTTCCGGATTTTCCAGATTCGTCTTCATTTGCTCAGAATCGCAACCGCAAAACTGTCACTCCTTATTCCAGCGCATTTCTGAGTTGGCACTTTTAATGATCAAATCTTCAATCTGGAAATTACCTTGGAGGCTAAAAATGGTGAATAATGTTATAAACAACTTATTGAAACTATCATTGATAAAATAATTCATAATCATCAATTTATTAGAAATAAAGGAAGATAAATAATATTCATCCATAAGAGCATAAATCATTTATAAAATGGATTTAAATGATAAATTATAACAAATGATATAATCGAGAAGAGTAAAAATGGATGAATAAGTGTTATAAAGTGGTTGTATTCACGGCCCAACAGATGCAAGACCCCTCCTCATTTTATTTTAGACAATACATGCAACAAAAAAATCCTGGAAATGCATGGCAGGGACAATTGCCCTTTAACTGTGCCTGGCAGTCCCAGTCATATCTGAATTCACAATGGATGAATCAATCATTTTCTCGATGACCATGGCCAAATACCAAATATCCTACCCCATTATGGAAAAATCCAGTCACTAACTCCTATCCCTCACAATGGTCAAATGAATCCGCACAAAACTCGATGTGGCCCCCAAACTGGCAACAACCTACGGGATTGGTAAATCCACCCTCGAGGTCAATCCCTCAATCTCAACCCACATTGCCAACTCCATTTCAGTTACCTCTTAAGCCTCAACCTTTGATGCGTCCTCAACTACCGGCTCAGCCGAATCCTAACCCCAACAATAGACTTGTCTAGTATGTGAAAATCATTTAAAATCCAGTCTATAAATTAAATCCTTTGGGATGTAATGAGTTATGACTAAGGTCTTGACGCATTGTTTCTCCTAAAGAAAATCAGAATGATCAAGAAAAAATTAAATAGGAATAGACTCCGGTAAATCCTTCGATTGTAGTTATTTCAGAAACAAAGGCAACAGAAAACACATTCAAGCAAAAAAACCCTGAAAAAATAATAGCCACCTCCCCTCCATTCCTTGAATGATTCACGATAACCAAACCAACAACTTACCCTGAGTTTAATATTGTAGGGGAGTTGAAAAACTTGTGTATAAATATTCCACTCTTGTAGGCTATACGAGCTATCCCGATCTATTCCAAAATGATCAAGGAGTTATGCGGGAAGAAGCCCAGTAGAAAACCAAAAGATCCACCCATAGTTCACGCTGTAGGAACACTATTTGACCTCATTCTAGGAAAAAATATTCTTGTTAAATATGTCAATCTAGGAATTCCGGTCGTAACCGTCCAAATACATGGTTTCACTTTTCCAAATACAGTGGTAGATTTAGGATAATCTATTAATATTCTAACCTATGAGACTTGTAATATCTTGGCTATCACGACTTTAAAACCAACTTAAACCCTGTTAGAATTAGCTGATAGGTTAGTGGTCAAACCTAAAGGAGTTTTGGAAGACATCATGGTCTCTGTAGTCTCCTGGGAATATCCTTTAGACTTCCTCGTCATCAATCCAAGAAGTAGACTGGATGGACATCTGTTGATACTAGGAAGACCATGGTTAGCAACAAAAAATGCATATGTAGGATGTCGAGATGGAAACATGTCGATTGCGAGAGGAAACATTGTCAAGAATCTTATTATGTATCCTCCAGCTAAGCCAAGTATGCCTGTTGTAAATTTTCAGTTACGCCCTCCTATATATCAAGAAGAAAATCTATGTTCCACTGTTTCCCTAGATGAGGCTTCGGGACTTAAAAATTAATTAGAAGATGATGTAATCCATAGGTTCATCAATAAACCAACTGTTATTGGAAACCCAACATTCCAAATTTTAAAAGCTCTGCTTGACAATAATGCACAAGGATACCCCTTAGAAAATTAAAATGACAATCATATTCCCACTACTGTTGTCCATAACATCATTCCAATTGAAATATAAACAATAAAAACCCTTAATATTAATTTTGGTCTAGAAAAACATCAGCAGTAGATATTAACTGAGGTTCTCCACAAATACAAGCAGGGTTTTTCCTGGGAATATTCAAACATGAAAGGTATTGGCCTGTATTTGTTCACCCATCACATTTGTATCGAGAAAGACGCCCACCCTATTCGGCAGCCCTAGAGGAGGTTGAATCCACACCTCAAAGACATTGTGAAACAATCATTACAGAAATTTTTGGATGTAAACTTCATATACCCAATTTTAGATAGCCAATGGGTTTCCCCATTGGTAGTTGTCCCCAAGAAGTATGGGAAATAGAGGATTTGTGTAGATTACAGAGAACTTAATAAGGCTACCCAAAAATACCATTTCCCCTTCCTTTCATAGATCAAGTCCTTGATACTTTAGCTGGAAAGAAATTTTGTTCTTTCGTAGATGGTTTCAGTGGTTACAATCAGATTCAGATTTCTTCGGAAGACCAAGATAAAACTGTGTTTACTTGTCCATGGGGACATTCGCATATAGGGTTCTACTCTTTGGACTATGCAATGCTCTCAAAACATTCCAAAGAGCAATCTTGAGCATTTTTTCTGACCTGATTAATGAGGGACTTGAATTGTATATGGATGATTTTACCCCATTTGGAGATGATTTTCGTCAAACTATGAAAAATTTAGAAAAAAAGTCCTTGAACGTTGTATCGCTACCAGATTGTGTTTAAGTAATGAAAAATTCCATATGATGATGACTGAAGGTGTATTTTTAGAGAATTACATTTATGCTACAAGGATCCAGGTGGATCCAACCAAGATTAAGGCAATCCTTAAACTGCTTATGCCCCGCACACAAACAGAGGTACGAATTTTTCTCAATTAGGTAGGGTATTATCGCAGGTTTATAGAACATTTTTCAAAGATAGTTTCATCTTTATTTACTTTAACAGGAAATATTGAATTTGAATGGTCTGACAATTGTGATGTTGCATTCGTAGGTCTCAAAGAATTACTCTCTACAATGCCTGTTATCACCAAAATAGGTCCTGATAGGCTGCTGGTCAGGCTACCTCAGTGTAACTATTTCAAACCAAACTTTTAGTTGAGGCTTAGCCTCCTCAACCTGAGTGGGCTCTCTCAATAGGTTTATGATTTTCAAATAAGGATTAGATGGCTAAATCTATGAGTAAAATGGATAAAAATGGATAATTGGTTGTACTGATAATCAACATACATCTATTGGGCTTATGGAGTCAAATGTGTTTTCACAAAACATGAATATCAGCTTCATATGGAAGTTAGGGAATTTCAGGGTTTAGATGCATCAAAAGAACAATAGGACAGAAAATAAACACAGTTCATGAACATATGAAGGAAGTTAGAGCACCTTCAGTGAATTCTAAGTAACATACATTCATGCCACTGCAAGTAATTGAAAGAGGAAAACCATGAGAATATCAAACATCAATAACCCTTTCTAAATTATGAGTGATGAAACCAATATCTCTGTATTAACATAAAAACACAGTCTTTTCTACAACAAAATAGTATGCTTGTTAATGAAAATTTCCAACCCTATGCAATTCGACTTCTTGTCTTTTATAAAGTCATCATTACATTCTTGGATTCTCTCCAATCACTTCAAAAAAATTCGAATTTGCTGCTTGACACCTATCAACTGCTAAAACAAACTTTTAATTACATCTGACAGTTAAACTGTCTGTTCTGGAGTCCTAATACAACTAGGATTAAAACTCTTTATTATAACTTAACAACCTTATCCAAATATTAAATATTCCATTTGACAGCCGCTCCTCCTAATCTTCGACCTTGATGATGTCCATCTCCTTGCTGTTTGACTGTATTGATTTGCCTCTTATCTACCCTGAAAGATAGGAACATGCTCCCTGCAAAATAGCTATAGTGCTTCATTTATGTTTATTCAAACCATCTGCTCACCAACTTGTGCTCAAAACATGTGCCAAAGTCTTATTAAACTCATGTGACCTCGCCCTTCCAGCTGTACCCAAACCAAACTTTTTGAAGAAGTGCCAAAAAATGTTAACATTGTTGCGCTACGAAACTGTTTGCTGTTTTCGTAGCACAGAACTTTACCTTTGAAAACCTCACTTGGAATCTTCATTTTTCTTTGTTTTTCCATTTGATATTCATTTGTGATATTTATAAATTCTTTAGCAGCATCAAGGTTTTAAAAACATGCCCTTTCGCCCTTTGAAACCTTGCAAAATTGTTTAAATTGCATCCTACAGCGGTTTCGTAGCGTGCTACGAAACTAATGTAGGAATCCTTTCACAGATTTTTCCAAAAATTTAAGATTAAAACCTTTACTGCCATCCTTACACTTATATATAAGCTCTCATAATCAACAAAAATCAACTCTGAACTGCTTTCAAAAATGAAAATTTTCCACATAACCCCAAAAATGTGTTAGAAGATGTCACTTACTGTTTACACTCATTTTGGCTGTGGTTGATCTTTAGGCTTTTCTAGCTATATCTCAAGGTCTTCAACCTGCCTTTTAAGCCTTCTATTATTTTCTCTTACTTTGGTATTAACCATCCTTATGAACTTTGCTTCCTTGATTGCAGGGATGGTCCATATGAAGAATTGATCCTGACTGTTGATTGACTCAATGTTTGAAACCTTTTCTAGCTCCCACAGACCTTTCATCCTCTCAAATTTTGACCTTGTACAACATGCATTCTCACTTTTTTCTTCAATTTATCAATTTCAATGTTTGCAAGTCTGATTTTGTCTTTAACCTCCTCATAACTACTTTTTTCTCTCTGAGTATTAAAAGCTCTGTTTCTCTCTTCTTCAAGCATTTGAGATGATATATTTATAGGTTCTTCAAAAATATTTGTAACCTCACCCCCTATTTGGAATATCTCCATGTCTGGTTGCTGCACTTTCTTAGATTTCCTAGTCAAGGTTTTTCTAGGTTTAAAGACAAACTCTGACACTTCATCCTCAAAATCTAATTTTTTGGATGTTCTCAATTTCTTTGATTTTCCACCTGTATCCAGTTTGATGAAATATGCTTGAACCAGGGGAGGCTCTTCAATGTCAATAGCTTGTAATATATCATTGAAGTCACCTCTTAATTCCAAGTTTTCATCTGTGACCACAGCCTTACCCTTCTCCTTTAACCTCTGACTCCTAGTCAACTTCTTCTGAGTTGTTTTACTAGTTGACTGTTTCTGAATTCTCTTTGACATGAGTTCTCTTCTTCTGTGTAGATTGAGGAGTCCTTTGGATATTCAGTGATGTGTTTATCATTGGTTCCTTAACTTGTTTCCTGGGCTTAAGCTTGAAAACCTCCTTGATTTTGATTCTGCAGGTTTAGTAGTCTTTGATGAAGATGTTTCTTTGACTTGAGGGCTAGCACCTGTTCCTTCAACCCCTATTCCACTCAAAAAGAGAAATGCAGGCCATTCTCTATTCACTTTCTGAAGCTCATGCAAAACTATTAACTTGACTAGGCCATGATGAAATAATGAGGTTTCACATGCCTGAGTTTTCATCTGTACTTTGTCTACCATCTTGGAAAAACTTCAAAATAGAAAGAAAGGTAAGTCTAGAGGATTATTCCTGTGAAATGAAATAAGAGGTTAAAATGATAAGTGTACACCTTGTGGTATCTCCCTCGCAGGTGAAGTACCTTTGGATGTTGTAGAGAATATTGGAAAATGCATCCTTGACATAACTTCTTGGGATAGCTTTGTTCAAATCAGTATCCATAAACTCTGGTTTCAAAAAGATTTTGCAGGGTTGCATTTCAAACCTAAAATTCTTGAACCATCTATCTTCCCCCCTTGGAATTTATGTGACTTCTGATATAACTTCAGGAGAAATTGGTAAATTAAGGAAACCAACCTTTGTGTTTGACCCTGTGAAGTTCATGGAAAACTCTTTGGTAACCTGATTATGCTCTCCTTGAAGCTTTTCGCAGAATCTCCAGCACCCTACCTTCTTGAAGGCTTCTTCAACAGATTTATCTCTTGTGAGAGTTTCTAAACCTTCAGGTTCTGTTCTTAGACAGTGACCAGACCTGTGATTTATCTTTTCTTCTGTCATCTTCTTCCAGAAAACCCTATGTCTTCAGCAAACCTGTAATAGACCTCCTTGTTGGATGAACTGACTTGCTTGAAAATTTAGATCAGCCTCACTTGATGGAAGTTATGCCTCGCTTGATTAGAAACCTTGTTTCAGTCAACAATTATTTTGAAACTCACTAGATTAGAAAGTATTGAAACTGCTGACATAACATCAATTGGATTCTGCCTCGCATGATTGAAAACTCCGCCTCACTTGAAAATTTGAGGAGAACTCTGGTTTCTTATCATGAGCTTCTCTTTCGACAACAGATATGCATGCAGTGCTTTCTTTGCATGAGAGAAAATCAATGATAACCAACCCATTTTCAACTTTGAAAAGGACCAATGACAAATGACCCCTAACGAATCTCATAATGATTTCATAACTGCTTTGGATGGTTGCATGCGTGAGGGAGGATTCGTGGACTGACACCATAATCATGACAATTTAACCCAAACTAATGGATGTGACAGCTAAACCGAAAAATTTTGAATCCCTGATTTCGTAGCGCAGGTAATGTGATTTCAGGATTCTGCGCTACGAAAAGACTAGTGTTTTTGTAGCGCAGAAGCAGTTTTTTACACTGAGCACGCTACGAAAACGTGGTTTTGTGGCTTATTCAATTTTTTTTTGAAAAAGACTTAAAATATGGTTTTCAAAACGTGGCATGAGACTTCTAAAGAGTAAAGCGAGGTTTATGCACTTTATTTGGTGATGAAATGAGACTTGTAACCTATGGCTTAGACCCTATAAAACATAAAAATGACTCAAACCCTATCTAATACCATGACTTAGGAGCAATTATAAACTGACCAAGTTATCAAAATTTTAATAGTGATAATAGACTCATTGATGATCACAGTGGTAACATGTGTTTCTAGAAAATTAGCATTGGTATCTATAAGCTCTGTTTCTTCCACATCAATTGTTACCTTTCCTTTACCTGTTGAACTTAACATAGGCCTCTTGTTATATATTAACTTGAATTTAGTTTCAATTGTATTTTTTGCAATATAGGCACCCTCTTCCCTTACTCTCTTAGTGGATTTTTCTAGTTGTTTTGCAGTCTCCAAAGTGTGACTAGTATCACTGTTCTTTACTGCATCTGTTAAGGTATTTTTAGTCCACTCAATCTGATTTGCATACTTTTCTATCTCTAGTTTTGCTTCATGGATGAAGGATGTTAACTTGAATTTAACCCTTAATTTTCTTAAGATCCATTGTGGATCATAATTCCAAGGAAAACTTTCTTTAAATTTGAATTCCAACAACTGCTTTGTTGCTTCTTTCTCTGCATATCTATGATTGCAGATGAATGGCTCTATCTGATTCTTTAATTTGAATTGAGTTTTCTTCTCTGATGCCATGAAATTTATAGAATCAGAGTTTAGGATCCACCTGATATATTCCAAGGCAAAGATCCTCATTGAAGGATGTTTGGGTAATTTGTAAGATAACAATTTGACCCAAAAAGTCTAATTTCAATATGTTTTTCATGTAGGTACAAATAACCAAATTTATTCTGCTATGACAACTGCAATATCTTTTTCATTTCTTCATTTATACTTAGTTTCTTTGTTTTTGTTATCATTGTGATCACTGTAGGAATAACTCTGAAAAATTTGGATAAGTGAAATCTGCACATTCTTTCCTAAGCAAAGATTTCCAGAAAATGACAGAAAGAGGATTTCCCTCTATGTCAAGCTTTTGGAGACTAACTGGAAAATTATCTGATTGAAAGTATAAAAACATATGGAAAAGGAAGAAAGTATATCTAAACACTCCTTTTTTTTGAAAATTGGTCAATTGATAATGAATATTATCTGCAATGAAACCAACATAATCAAAGATTACTGATGGGGGTTGCCCTAGGGTAAAAGTGGATAAGAACCCCAAGATGGATTCATCTATGTGTTCATCAGTAAAATATCCTAGGATGAAGGAAAGCATGGAAATCACATGTCCCGAACCTTTTGGGAATTTGGCAGTAGAATATGGGGGATTTAGCTTAGGAATTTCTACATGTGAGGGCATAAATGTCTGGAAAATCATGAATCTCTTGGGAAAATCAAGGTCAATATACAGTTTGGTAAGGGCCTCTATGGATAAAGGGACTACTTAAGGGTCAGGCTGAAGTTGTAGCATCTGGGTAATTGATTCAATAGTAATGGTAAGAAGAACTTATTTATTGGCACTTACTATGGCTGTCTGTTCAGGAACATAGTATTATTGACATAACCTAATAAATTCTTGGCATGGATGAGTTAATGGAACAACATTCTTAGGAAAATGGGATTCCCAAATATGGAATTCTTCTTGATCATCTAAGGACTTCTCATAGCAAAAATTATGAATATCTAGCAGGTTAAATTCAACAATGGGATCTGTTATCTTGTAATCAACATCAGCCAATGGAATGTGTGAAATGTCTATGACTGGGGGTTGTAAAGGATTGAAAACAATAGCAGTATTAGAAGACATGGATGGAGTGGATTTTCGCACTTTGGAAGCTTCAGGATTGCCAGAGCTCTACTTTTTAGGAATTTTTGCTACTTTCTGCAAGTTTAGATAGTTTGCAAAAGTATTTTTACATTTAACAGAGGCTTCTTGGATAAAACAGGAAAAATATGGTCTTTTCTTTTTTATTTATAGGATTTACAGGCTTTTGAACTGGTTTTCAACAAGAAACAAGGGTTTCTTGAGTCTTGTACTGAGAAATTAGGTTGAAGAGTCTTTTGAGAATAGGCGCAGAGGTTTAAGATACCTTCAAAGGTTTTCTGGCTAATTTTAGAGCTTAAAATAGTTCATAAAACTATAAAAACTTACAATTTTCCTCCAAAGTGGTAGGCAGTAGTTTAAACAAGGTTTCTAGAGAAAATTTGATAGGGTTTGGCCTATTTTTTTTCTTTTTGATGGCTTCTTTTGTTAATTTTTAATTTATGAAAAATATTCTTTAAAAGGCTTTTCAAATTGAAAACAGGCTTGATTTGGAATAAAAACCTATTATTTATAGTTCTAGGGTTTCAAAAATAGTTTTTGGAATATTTGTACAGATTTGGATAGTTCCTTACTGATCTTTGGAGCAAAGTAGATATCCTCAATGATCTTCTATTGACTGCTGGTTGAAATTTGAGGTCTTTTGACAAGAAAATGGCAAAAAAAGCTTGTTTTAACAGTCAAGAGGCTTGTGCAGAAGGATATGAAATAAAATGCATTACCAAAGGTTTTTGGGCTTACAGGTTTAAAACAATAAGTGGTTATCGCGCACCATTATGGTGGTAAGCGGTTTTGGGGAAAAAAACGCGATCCAATAAGGATTGACCACGTGGAGGAGGGAGAAAATCACGAAACTGCCCATTTCGCGCATAAATGATATGGGAGTAATTGCGCTTTTTTTTTCGTGCAATATTGGTTTCTATCCGTCAGATCTGGGGTTCGATTGTGAACAACCAAGATTGATTGGGAAGTTGCATTGGGATAAGGGAGTGTGACCGGGATTTTTATGTGCAGCAGGGTTGGTTTATCTTTATAATTTAACTTTTAAACTAAAGTTAAACTTTGGTTATATAATGGTGGGGGGGGGAGGGGGGGTGGGGGTGAAATAATATAATGTATATTAAATCAAAACATTTATGAAATGTTTCAACAAGTACATATGCGGGCACACATTTTAATATATAGTTTTTTCAAATGCTTTTGACATTTGTTCAAAAAACTATAAGGGGCAGGGATATTTATTTAAATGATATCTTTGAACCAATGGGCTATTTGGGAGGGATTTTATATTGTGCACATGGGATATTTAAAACATTGGTTTAAACATAAAATAGAGGGTTTGTGGGTTATTTTTAAATATAAGGGTTTTAATAATATACAGGTGGGTGTAAATTTTAGGGAGTTAATAAAATAAATAGTTCGTAATTAATATGAAATAAAGGGATAATGTAATGAAAAAAAAATACATGTTAACTCTAAGTAAAGTGTAAAAAATAAAGCATTGGTTGTCTTTATTATATTACTTCACACTTTAACTTAGGAAAAATGTATTTTTAGGGTTTATGAATAATTTTATGAAAGGGAATGAAATTACTTATTTAGGGTTTGACTTTTACTAAGAAAAAATGGGTTTTACTTAGGAAAAAGGGATTATGATTTATGAATGAAGGGTAAATTCTGGTGAATATGAGTCTAGTGTGGGAATTCAATATTTTTTAACTAACCAGTCATCGAGACTTGGGTCTGGTCCCAACAAAAGTCAAAGAAATTCTCTGAGCCTTTTTTACTAATAGTTTAGAATACTAAATATTTGGAGGGGAGGGGAAATTAGTGATTTTTTCCTAAGGATGCTTTATTACATGATTTCTCAACTGCTTTCTACCTACCCATCTTCATTTCTAACATTTTTACTTCATTTTCATGGGTGCATTTAGGCTTGCAAGCCTAAAACATTTTTCTTTCAAAGCATAAAACTATCTAAATCTACCTTATTTCATTTGAGGGCTCAGATTAAACTGTTGAGCTCCTCATTATTCTCTACCTATCTACTGACTTGTCAAGCTTAAAATGTTTGACATATCTTTATTCTCTATCTAAAACATGAAATTTAAAACATGAAAAGTTAAGATTAAACTATTTAACTGATCATGGATTATGGAATTTATTGAAACTCTGCACATAATCATTTTTCTTGCAGGTAAAAATTAAAAGTAGTGGCATTTGGACTTGCTCACTTTCAGGTGCTATTTTATCTCTTTTTATCTTTTGCGGTCTATATTTTTCTAAGTCCTTTGATCTTTCTTTTAGGACTTTTTACCCTCTTTTTGGCCTTTTATTATTTTTCATTTTTTCAAAATATGGGAAAAAACTTGCAGAAAGAAAGGTATGTACATATTTACAAGACTATCAAAGTCAATTCAAAATCTATGAACCCTATTATTATAGGACCCTAACAGTGGCTCCACTTGGGGATGGAATTTATTGGTGAAATGTCAAGAAATTTTAGATTAGTGGCCTTTGGAATTTGACTGTGATGACCCTGTAAATGTCTTCTGATATCTGCAATTATTCATACTTATGATATTTACCTCTCAAATCTTAGGGCCTTCTCTCCGGGCTTCAACTTTGTTAGGGAAACATTCAATCCAATCTAAAATATGCAATGTGTAGATACAATGATCAAAGTGAATAAAAATTAACTATTTGTTAACTCAGAAGATTAGTAGTGCTTCAACATTGTACCATTTATTGGTCCTTCTTGCAGATCAGTTCCATCCATTTCTTTCAAAAAGAAAGCATTATTACCTCTATATCAATAAATCACATAAGGTCCTTTCCACAGAAAATCAAATTTTCCATGTTTACCTTTGTCTTCTCTTCTGGAATCCCACTTTAACACTTCATCTCCAATGTAGAAATCATCCTCTTTACTCTTTTTATCAAAAAATTTCTTGATCTTATCCTGAATGACTTGAGATTTGATATAAACTTCTTCTCTTATTTGTTGCAAGTGAATAGTTTGATTGATCCTTCTTTGAATGTCATTTGTTTCAACTTGTAACTCTTGGATAATTTTCATCACTGGTACACCTAGGGAGGATGTAAAAACAACATCCATTCCATAAACAAGTCGGTAAGGGGAAGTACCAATGGATTTTTAAGTAGTAAGTCTATCTTCCCATAAGGCATTGACTAACTTCTTATTCCAAGTATTTTTATTGTGTTCAAGTAACTTTTTGATGATGTTTACATGGCTTTTGTTTGAGGATTCAGCTAGGCCATTACCTTGGGGGTAATATGCAGTAGAATGACCTAACGTAATATGGTATTTATGGAAAAAAACAAATACTTTTTTGGATTTGAATGCTACTGCATTATCAGTAATTATATTTTGGGGACATCCAAACCTTGAAAGTATGTTGTTTTATATAAAGGAAATAATGACAGTATATGTGGCCTAACTGGAGGGTATGGCTTCAATCCACTTGGTAAAATAACCAGTGGCTGTCAAAATCCACTTATGTTGGCCTGAAGATGGAGGGTGAATTTCACCAATGAAGTCTAAACCCCATTGTTGAAATGGAATTTTAGTTGAAATGGGCTTTAAAGGCACGGGTAATAGCTTTTTCTTCCCTGAAAATTTTGGCACTTGTGACAAGAGGCCACATATCTTTTTACATCAGTAAACAAGCTAGGCCAATAAAAACCAGCTCTCAGAATCTTGTCCGCAGTATTTTTCTAGTATAGATGTCCTCCATAGTCACCTGTGTTGAACTCTTGGTTACTGAGGGGGGGGGGGGGTGAATCAGTTTAACACATTCATATTCTTTTAAGCCTTTTATTAAACCTTATTTACACCTTCATTTCATGTCCAACTTAATATGTGAGTAATCTTAGAATGTGAACAACAAGTATTAATATAATATACTAGCAGACTTAATATGAGAAAAACAGGTATTAAGCAGATGATATAAATCAGATCAACACATAAACATCATGCACAAAGACACTAGATATAAGTGGAAACCCATAAAGGGAGAAAACCACATCTTATTATTGTTGTGATGCAAAGGCAAGCTCCAACTCCCTCTCACCACTGTTTTTCTGCAGGCACCAACCTACAGGAGGCTCCTACCTCAATTCCGCAAGCTACAACTTGCAAGGAAGCACCAACTCCCTTCAATTTTCTGCAGGCACCAACCTACAGGAGGCTCCAACCTCAGTCAGCTACAACTGACAGCTATCAAGCTACAACTTGATAGGGAAGCTCCAACTTCCTCAAATTTTCAAACTGAATGTTTGCTGATTTACCTCAGATATTAGATTTGTTCTGTAGCTTCTCTTTCTGCTCTTCTTTTCTTAATATTCTCTTCCTTACACTTCTATACTCTGCCTTCTCTATATTTGCTCTCTCTCTTCTTTTTCCTTTTCCATACATATTCATGTTTCAATCTTTACAATATTTCATACGGGACTATATATATATCTGAATTAACCCTCGACTTTGTTGCTAAACCTTAGGCATTTCAAAATGCATCCATATGCATTAGACTTATAATCAGTTCCAGGCCATTCTTATGTGCACATTCCACTTTAATATATCAGATATTGTAATATATATCAATCAAGTCATAATCCCATTTTTTCTCTCACTTACTCCACGCACATGATCATTACATATACAGACTATATTGTATTCAGTCAAATATTGAGACCCTTGGTGATATGAAATATCTTTAAGAACTTCCACTTTGCCGTCAAACCTTATTTAACTTAAAACCTTAATTGAACAACACACACATATGCGTGGGCCCCAACGCTAATGGTCTCTCCATCCAACGGCTGTTATTGCGTCGCCTCGGCCTTGACGATCCAACGGATATTGCATGGGCTACTTGCGCGAACAATAATTCCCGATGGCGTGCCGTACCTGGGTTATCCTTCGCGCACTTTCCGAACACAACCACCGTCAGATCGATTCCCTCCAGATCGACGACTTATGTCAATATCGCTCTGCGTCTTTGGTCGATGGTTAACGCATGATGGCACGCAGTGGGAGGCAGTTTTGCAATGTCGGTCAAGGACACACATCGATCAACCTATGGAATCGCTCGTAAATGGAGAAAACCGCTTCCCCGACGGAAGGTGGTGTGATGAAAACCACCCTTCAACTCCAAACCACGTTCACTATTTACTTCGGTCACGGTTCCATCTTTCTCTCACGCTCCAAGTTCCGTCCTCGCCTTGTTCTGCTCTTTTATGTGTTCCGCTCCTTTATAAGTGACCTTGGTCCCTGGCATTTCAACATGGTCCTACTATATATATAACGCATAGTTCCATTACTCTGTGCTTCCAAGGTTCTGTCCATTAACGCCCTATTCAGTTGCGCTCAGGTTCTTCCGCCTTTCACTCTAATACTAATACTTCAGTTCCATCTTCTAATACTTCGCTCCTTTCGATATATATATAACTATTCTAATATTTCGCATTTGACTATGGTTTCGCCTCTCCTTTTGTGACATCGATCCTTATGGCCCTTCAGATATATATGTGTAGAATCTCAAATGAACCCTTATTTCAAAGTTATTCGATCAATACAACACATCTAAGTTCGGAACAGAGGATCTTCATATATCTATACTAACCCTTATTTTATACAGGGCATTTCCATGACCCTTCACACAAAGTTTTCAACACTCTTTTCATACTTTCTATAATATGTTCCCACACTCAGAACCAGTTTCTCAAATAAAATATCTCTACTCCTTGACTGATGCTGCTCCTTTCTCCTTAAGCTCCTCTGCTGCTCCTTTGACTTCTCCTAAGCCATCTCCTTTGCCATCAATGACAACATTTCCAACAGTCTCCCCCTTTGGCATTGATGGCAATGCACTTCCTCTTCTTTCCTTTTAAGACAAGACCCTTTCTTCTATTGCTATCCTCCCCCTTTGAAATCAATGGCAAAGGGTTGCTCATTTCCTTTCTGCTTTCTGCATTTCCTCTCTCTGAGGTCTTCTGACTTTGTACCCTGCTGCTCCTAATTTTGGATTAAATCTAAAATTCTGATCCTTTAGCCCTTTCATTGACTCCTGTATGCTGGGTGTATTCTTTCCATAATCCTTTGACCCTGAGGACCTGTTTCATGCTTTCCTTGCTGGCTGGTCTCCCCCTGGAATACTATTTTCGTTTCTGTTCTCCCCCTGAAACTGTGCTTTCTCTTCATATCAGAGAGTAGCATCTACAGATACTACCCCTAGTTTATCTCTCAAATATTCAAATGGTTCTCTAGCAATAGGTTTGGTAAATATATCAGTTGTCTATTCTTTTGTTGGCACATACTCCAGCTTTACTATCTTCTGAGCCACTTGTTCTCAGAGAAAATGATACTTGATTGGGATATGCTTAGTTTTTGAGTGAAGCACAAGATTTTTTGATATACTTATAGCACTTGTATTATCACATTTGATTGAGATAGGTTGTTAGCACTCAAATCTACCTCAGGCAAGAGTCTGCTTCATCCACATGACTTGTGTACAACATGCTGCTGCTGCTATATATTCTGCTTCAGCTGTAGACAGGGAGATAGATGTTTGTTTCTTGCTTAACCATGCCACCAGACTTTCTCCTAGATAGAATGCACCTCCACTTGTACTCTTCCTGTCATCCACACAGCTGGCCCAATCTGCATCTGTGTATGCTGATAAAGTGAAGTTTTTGCTTTTAGGATACCAAAGTCCATACTGTGTTGTTCCTTGTAGATATATGAATATTCTTTTGACTGCAAGAAGGTGATTTTGTTTAGGTGCTGCTTGATATCTAGCCACTAGTCCTACTGCTAGCATGATGTCTGGTCTTGATGCTGTCAGATACAACAGACTTCCTATCATGGATCTGTAGAGTTTTTGATCTATATCTGCAGATCCATCATCAGCACACAGCTTGCATCCCGTGATCACGGGAGTTGACATAGGTTTGCAGTCCTCCATTTTGAACTTTTTCAACATTTCTTTCAAGTATTTTTCCTGTGAGATGAATGTACCTGTGTTCTTTTGCTGAATTTGAAGTCCTAAGTAGAAACTGAGCTCTCCAATCATAGACATCTCAAACTTTGTTTTCATCTCATCAGCAAACCCTTTTTCTAGTTCTTCTCTGTTGCTTCCAAACATAATGTCATCAACATATACTACAAAAATCAGGAGTTCATTTTCATGGGCTTTTATGTATAGATTGTTGTCTACTCCACCTCTCTTAAAGCCTTGTTTTTGCAAATATTTATCCAGTCTTGAGTACCAAGCACGAGGAGCCTGTTTCAGTCCATATAGGGCCTTCTTCAGTCTGCACACATAATCTTCTTTGTCTGTCAATGAGAAGCCTTCTGGTTGTTCCATGTAGACTTCTTCTTCTAAGTCTCCATTCAGAAATGCAGATTTTACATCCATTTGATATACTTTGAAGTTTTGGTAGCATGCAAATGCCAGAAACATTCTGATAGCTTCCATTCTGGCTACAGGGGAAAATGTTTCATCATAGTCAAGTCCTTCAATTTGTGAGTATCCTTTGCAGACCAGCCTGGCTTTATTCCTGATTACTTGTCCTTGCTCATTCATTTTTTTTTTGAATACCCATTTTGAACCAATGATATTTTTCTCAATTGGTCTAGGAACTAGTTCCCAGGTATTGTTCTTTTCAATTTGGTCCAATTCCTCATTCATTTCTTTTACCCAAGACTTGTCCTTGTTGGCTTCTTCAAATTTCTTTGGCTCTATTTGTGACAGCATGGCTATGTATACCTCTTCAGTTTGTTCTGTTAGCTGCCTTCTTGTCTGGACCCCTGCTTTCTTATCTCCTATGATTTGATCTTCAGGATGATTCTTCTGAGTGTATCTTGAGGGGGCTTTCGAGCTCAGCTCTTCATCTTCTGTAGTCTTGCTTGTTTCATCATCATTCTGGTCTTCTTCTTCATGGTTATCTGATGGACTGCAGCAGTCAGTATCTCTTGTATTGTTTTGAAGTTCTTCATCAAATCTTACATCAATGCTTTCTACTATTTTCCGAAGAGTCTTGTTGTAGCACCTGTACCCTTTGCTTTTGGATGCATATCCTAGAAATATTCCTTCATCTGCTCTTGCATCAAAATTTCCAATATTTTCATCATTATTCTTTATGTAACACTTGCTTCCAAAGATTCTGAAATGTTTGATTGAAGCTGGCTTTCCATGCCATAGTTCATAGGGAGTCTTGTCACTGCTTGGCCTTAAGTGAGCTTTATTAAGGATATGTACTGCTGTGTGCACTGCTTCTGCCCATAAGTTTTGAGCAATATTATTCTCTTGCATCATGGCTCTGGCAATTTGTTGAACAGATCTGTTTTGTCTCTCTGCTACTCCATTCTGCTGAGGTGTCCCTGCAATAGTAAATTGTTGTTTTATGCCATATTCTTTGCATAGATCTGCAAAGTCATAATCTATGAATTCACTTCCTCTGTCCGATCTGATGCATTTTAGCTTGCATCCTGTCTGATTTTCTGCTAATGCTTTGAATATTTTGAATTTGTCCAGAGCTTCCGATTTATTCTTGAGAAAATCAACCCATGTCATTCTGGAGAAATCATCTATTATCAGCATGAAGTAGGATTCTCCACTTGGTGTTTTAGTTCTTGCAGGTCCACACAGATCCATGTGCACAAGCTGGAGTGGTCTTCTTGTTGACAACTCCTCTTTGGCCTTAAAGGATGTGTGGGTCTGTTTACCCAATTGACAAGATTTGCATATGGTATTAGAAGGCCTCTTTATTTCTGGCATGTCTCTGACTGCTTTCTTTTTGCTCAGTCTGATGATATGATCGAAGCTGAGATGTCCCAATCTCCTATGCCATAACCATGAATCCTCAAGTTTGCTAAGATGGCATGCTTCATCTTCCTCTTTCACAATGTAAACATTGCTCTCTGTTCGAACACCTTTGAGCAGAGTCTTACCTGTGGTGCTTGATCTGACTTCACAGTCTTGTGCTCTAAATAGAACTTCGCAACCTTTGTCACACATCTGACTGACACTCAGTAAATTTTCTTTCAACCCATCTACAAATAGTACATCTTGGGCCTTTCCTCTGCCATTGTCTATGCTGACTGAGCCCTTTCCTTTGATCTTTCCTGACTTATCATTGCCAAAAGTAACATTGCCAGATTTCTTTTCATCAAGAGTTGTAAACTTACTTTTGTCTCCTGTCATGTGTTTAGAGCAGCCACTATCCAAATACCATTGAATTTTCAGATCTTGAGCAGTTAGAGCCAGGTCACACTTATTCACCTTCTTTATCCACTAGAGGCACCCTTTTGTTTTGTATCTTTTGTGAGGTGATGACCTCCATCTTCTTAGAGGACATTTGGAAGGTATATGTCCAACTTGATTGCATACACAACATTTGATCATAATTTTTGTAGAATTATGAGTATGAACAGAATTTCTTTGATTCATAAACCTTCTTGAGGTGTTAAACATCAATATTTGTCCATAATTTCTACACTCAATGATTTTATGGCCAAATTCCTTACAATAAAAACAGTAACCATAGAAACTATTTGCATACCTGATGTAAGGTTGTCTCTTCCATTTTTTTGCTTGAGGTAGTCTCTTCAATGTTTGCATCTTTTGCAGGTTTGAATTACTCCTCCTTGCATGACAATATGCAGCAATGTGTCCCAGCTTGTTGCAAGCATAACAGGTGGCATTCTTCATAGGAGGGAAGAATCTCCTTTGATGGTTTCCAAATTTTACATATTCAGGGGTCTTAGTATTTATTACATTCTTTGCTACTAGTGGTTTCTTCTGATCTGTGTCTTCCTTATTGCAAATTTCTTCTTTTGTAGGAATTGTTTGAGCTGCTTCATCATTCTTCTTTGCTTTTACAAAAATAATTTCTCTGTCAACCTTTTCTTTTCCTTTACTTGATTCTCCTTCATAGCCTATTCCAGTCTTTATCATAGGGGATCTTTGAGCAACCAGAATTTCATTCAACTTACTAGAGCTTGTTGTTTGAGAAGAGTTTGTACCCACTTTCCTTTGAGAATTTTCTAATTTCTTCCCGAGACACACTACTTCTTCTTCCAAATTTTCTTGTTCTTGAGTTTTTTATTTGATTTGCTTAAGTAACATGTCCTCTATCTTCTTGGCTTCTTCAAGCTCTAATTTTAGCTGCTTAAGGACTTCTGAATTCTGTTCTTCTCGTACATACTTGAGGAGAATGTCCTTTTGTTTTCTGCATTTCAGTTTGAGTCTATCAATCTCTTCTAGAGCACTTCTTAGCTCCCCCTCAAGGTCGACTTCACCTTATTCTTCTTCATCTTCTAGCAGGAGACCTTCAAGTTCTTCTATGGCCATCAATAAGAATTCAGAGGTTCCTTCTTCACTTGAGGATTCATCTGAATCTTCAGATGTACTGTTGTCTTGTTGAGCATAGAAGGATTTTCTGCTGAACTTCTTTCCTTTCTGCCAGTTCTTTGATTTATTTTTCTCTGACTCTTGAGCCCGATTCCTTACTTTCTTGTGAGGACACTTAGCAGCATAGTGTCCCACTCTTCCACAGTTAAAGCATTTGAAGGGGATTTTACCTTTGTATTTACCTGAGCCTCTATCCAATTTCTTGACAAACTTTGCCTCTTCTTCATCTGAGCAAGAGCATATGTCTCCCTCTTCTTCTTTCTTCTTTTCTGTTTTAAAGGCTGCTTCCCTCGTACTTGGCTTCTTCTGTGGGAGCCTCATTTCATAAGCTGTTAGATTTCCAAGTAGCTGGTTCATGGTCAAGGTCTCCCAATCAGTTGTTTCTTCTATTGCAGACACCTTTGGATTAAACCTGGATGGAAGAGATCTTAGAATCTTTTGCACAATTATACTTTCTGGCATTTTTTCTCCAAGAGCTTTCATATTGTTAATAATTTCTGCAGCTTGTAGGAAGAAACTGGAAATGTCTTCATCATCATTCATTTTTAAGTTTTCAAACTGGGCTCTATAGACTTGAAGTTTGGCAGTCTTTACTTTCTTGTCTCCCTCATGTATGTTTTCAAGAGTATCCCATATTTCTTTGGCAGTGTCTTTGTGCATTACTTTAATAAACTCTGCTTCACACAATCCATTCAGGATGGCATTCATGGCTTTTGCATTAGCCACAAAATCTTGTTTTGTTTCTTTCTCTGTGTCAGTTGCCTTTGGGGCATATCCTAATTCCACCGCAGCCCAGACTTCTATTCCTAGAGACATTATGTATGTCCTCATTCTGATTTTCCAAAAGGCATAATTTTCACCAGTGAAAAAAGGAGCTTTATTGGTTGAGCATCCTTCTTTACTAGCCATCTTGGGAATCTAGGATCTCCTTTCAGTTGTTAGACTGGTACTAAGGAACCTGCTCTGATACAAATTTATTAACTCTTGGTTAAACTGAGAGGGGGGGGGGGTGAATCAGTTTAACACATTCATATTCTTTTAAACCTTTTATTAAACCTTATTTAGACCTTCATTTCATGTCCAACTTAATATGTGAGTAATCTTAGAATGTGAATAGCAAGTATTAATATAATATAACAATAGACTTAATATGAGAACAACAGGTATTAAGAAGATGATATAAATCAGATCAACACATAAAAATCATGCACAGAGACACCAGATATAAGAGGAAACCCATAAAGGGAGAAAACCACATCTTATTTTTGTTGTGATGCAAAGGCAAGCTCCAACTCCCTCTCACCACTGTTTTTCTGCAGGCACCAACCTACAGGAGGCTCCTACCTCAATTCTGCAAGCTACAACTTGCAAGGAAGCACCAAATCCCTTCAATTTTCTGCAGGCACCAACCTACAGGAGGCTCCAACCTCAGTCAACTACAAATGACAGCTATCAAGTTACAACTTGATAGGGAAGCTCCAACTGTCTCAATTTTTCAAACTGAATGTTTGCTGATTTACCTCAGATATCAGCTCTATTCTGTAGCTTCTCTTTTTGCTCTTCTTTTCTTAATATTCTCTGCTTTACACTTCTATACTTTGCCTTCTCTATATTTGCTCTCTCTTGCCTCTCTTGTGCATATCAATGTGATATTATATATAGAGTTCCTCACATGACTATTTGTATTTCATAAAGAATTTGGAGTGAACAGTCATGACTCTTTGGCTTTTGTCTTCTTATTCCTTTATCCAACTCATTTTTAAAATTACTACAATATGTACAAATTTCCATGCTACAGTGGGATTTTGTCTTTTCCTTAGGATACTTGCCTTTGTATCACAAACAATAAAAATAATTACAACATATTGTTGGGAAAAAATACTGAGAGGGGGGGTGAATCAGTATTTACTGCATATTCAAAACTTTTACTTTTTTCTTGCTTCTAAAACCCATACGCTACTTTCCTGAAACAGACTCGCGTATATACGCGGATACCCTTTATGAAACTCGCGTATACACAGATATATAATTATGTCATTAGTTCTTCACTTAAATCATTCCATCATTCATTCATCAGATGTTTAATAAACAGTAAACATGAACAGTAAGAACAGAGTAAACCATCACACAAAGCATCACACATGAACACCAGGATTTTTAGGTGGAAACCCAAGTCGGGAGAAAACCACCACTGCCGTTGCTCAGCCTTCAATCTTTTATTATAGAGAAAACATCTTACAACATATGTGCTGGTGCAGACTCCTACCAGCATGCAGGCACCCACCTGCGCTTGTTTACCAGCCTCTCCTGGAAGGGAGCTCCAACCCCCTGACTCGTTTACCAGCTTCTCCTGGAAGGGAGCTACGACCCCCGATCTCGTTTACCAGCCTCACCTGGAAGGGAGCTACAACCCCCTGACTGAAGGCTACAACCCTCAGCACCTCTATGGACCACGTTTCATCAATTTTCACACTGGATCCAAAGCTTCCTTTAGGACACCACTTGCAGGCCACATTTCATCATATTTTTAGACTAGACCCTTTCCATATTTTTAAGCACAGTCAACCATGAAACAGATACACATAACTTACTAACAGATATCAGTAAACCAACAGAATAGATCAGACATTTCTTACCACAGACTTCAGCAAACCCTAGTTTGCATACGCGCTTTCCTTTCTCTGATATCGCGTATATACGCGCTTCCGTCCACATAAACCAGCGTATATTTCAGTACAAATTATAGAGCTAATTTTATTGCGCATACACGCTTTCTCTTTAGCGAAGCCGCGTATATACGCGCTTCCTCTTCGGCGAACTAGCGTATGGTTCTTCAAACTTAAATGTCATTGCAATTCTTCACAACAGATACATCACTTCAGATTTTACCCTTTACCTCAGACAGATGTTCGCCTAGATGTTCACCTCATCACAGATCTAATCATTCCATAAACAGATCTAGCAAATACAAATACAAGTACAATACAGATCTAGATCCCCTTCTTCATCACTCCTTCATCGGTGCATCATACATTCAGATCTTTCATTCAACTGCAACCCTTTCCATTCAGATATACTCCAGAGAGAAGTATTCATTCAAGCTCAGACATCTTGTACCCACACTCATGATTTGCACAATGAATTTCTTCTCCTTATATAGGTTTACCCTTTTTTTCAATACCATGAGCCAAAACCATATTACTTCCGATGGTATTCCTGGACGGGGTCATTTAGACGAATCATTACCCAATACAATGGGTCAATACCATGGTGGTTACCCCTGGTTTTTCACTTTAAGAGCGCTTTTTCCCATACGCGACTTGGCACGTTTATTCCCGCGTGCATACGCGACTTCCCCTAGGCAAATCCGCGTATGCCTAGAGACATACTCTTTTCATCAAGATTTAGCACATGCTGAATTCCTTTCTTCATTGCCTTCTGTACACACTGTAGATACATCAGATTTACTTCATCAAGAACGTATTTTATCAAGCACAACTTCATCAAGTAAGTTGCCATCATCTTTATCAAGTGGGTTTCCATTCAATAATAACACTCAGCATCATATGGCTAGCAAACATCATTTCATATCAGATTTACATCATTTACTAAGTCCAACAGATCAAGAATAACTTCATCAGGTGGTTCGCCATCAAGGACAACACATGTCAATAGTCG
This sequence comes from Pinus albicaulis, assembly GCA_034641835.2. Classification (NCBI taxonomy): domain Eukaryota; kingdom Viridiplantae; phylum Streptophyta; class Pinopsida; order Pinales; family Pinaceae; genus Pinus; species Pinus albicaulis. The sequence goes on along the minus strand of MU968359.1, from coordinate 15,147,323 downwards.
CATGTCTTCATCTTCATTCAGTGGGTTGCCATCAAGGACAACACTCTGCATCATATTGCCAACAATCTCCCCCTTTGGACTTGATGGCAACCACGATGGTGTTTGGTTATCACAACAGATAGGTACATTAAGAATACAATGATACCAAGTTACACTCCCCATTTTTGACACCATTATTTCTCTTCATTCAAACACCACGTCACTCTCCCCCTTTGACATCAAGGGCAAAGGGTGGATCAAAACCAATATACTCTTCCCCTTTTCTCCACATGTGGAAGAAGCGTTCTGCAGATCTGATATATACTGAAGTGACCAAGCTCCCCCTGAGTTCATGCTGAATCTTCAAACGTGTTTTCCAATGAAGTATATGACTCTATGAACTTCCTATCACCAAAGACTCATACTTACATCAAATATCCAACCAAGTGGATTTACATATGGGACTCAAATACCCAACCAAGTGGGTTTACACATTTCAGTTCAACTACCCAACCAAGTGGGTTTTACAAATTTGACTCAGCTACCCAACCAGGTGGGTTTACAAATTTTTGACAAGTCCTTACATGACTGAAATTTACAATTTGACATCATGGGTCTCAACATGACCTTTTCATCAAAATACAAATATGACTTTTCATAACCAACACCAGAAAGTCCTCAAGAAAGAGAACATATTTCAGAACCATCATAGAGCCAACAATGCATTATACTCAGCAACGCTAATGCTCCCCCTGAATCTGTGCATCCAAACATCCTTTTCATATGACTAAGGCTCCTCCTTAGTTTGTGCATCCTAAACATTTTCACCAACAAATCATCAAGGCATATTTATCAAAACATTAGAAATAGAATTATGAGAACTGGAACACCACCAGAGATACCAAACAGTATCAGAGATACCAAACAGCACTGCAGCTGTGCTGAAGAGAGCTGACTCCAAACAGAAAATTGTCAGCAATCAGACATACGCGGTTTTCTTTGCATGAACTCGCGTATATACGCGACTGTGTTTCAGGAAATCCGCGTATCCAATGCCATCTTCTAAATTTATGCAGATTTGTTCTTTTGACTGGCAGAGAACACTCCCAGCTTCTGTCTTAGATACTCGAATGCTTCCCTGGGCAGAGGTTTGGTAAAGATATCAGCAACTTGTTCTTTGGAGGGAACATACTCCAACTTCACTGTTTGCTCAAGCACTTGTTCACGTAAGAAGTGATACTTGATGGGAATGTGTTTGGTCTTTGAATGCATAACAGGATTCTTTGAAATACTGATGGCACTTGTATTGTCACACTTAATGGGGATAGGAGGTGTACATTTGATTTGAAAATTTTGTAAGGTTTGCATCATCCAAAGGAGTTGAGTGCAACAAGATGCGGCAGCCACATATTCTGCTTCTGTTGTAGATAAGGCAATAGAATTTTGCTTCTTGCTGAACCAAGATACTAACCGGGGTCCCATATAGAATGCACCACCACTAGTGCTTTTCCAATCATCAACACTTCCAGCCCAATCTGCATCAGTGTAAGCATGAAGAGTAAGATCAGCATTCTTTGGATACCATAGACCAAGGTCTTGAGTTCCTTGAAGATATTTGAAAATTATTTTAACAACCTGAAGGTGAGACTCTTTTGGATTAGCTTGGAATCGTCCAACAATCCCAACTGCATGCATAATGTCTGGTCTAGTCCCAGTGAGATAAAGTAGACTTCCTATCATTGATCTGTATTCTGGTTGATTCACCATGGGAGAATCATCATGAGAACCGAGATTGCATCCGGTTATCATTGGTATACTTACAGGTTTGCATTCTTCCATGCCATACTTCTTCAGAATTTGCTTAAGATATTTTTCTTGTGATAGGAATATACCATCTACAGTTTGATGCACTTGCAAGCCAAGAAAGAATGTTAGTTCCCCAAGTAAAGACATTTCAAATTCTTGCTGCATGACAGAAGCAAATTTTTGACTCAAAGATTCTTCGTTACTCCCAAAAATGATATCATCAACATATACAACCACAATCAATAGTTTATCATTTTCAATTTTTGTGTATAAGTTGCTATCAGCAGACCCCTTTGAAAATCCTTGTTGATGAAGATATTTGTCAAGACGATAATACCACGCCCTTGGAGCTTGTTTGAGACCATATAGAGCCTTTTTAAGTCTACAAACAAGATTTTCATCATTTCCCAAAATGAATCCTTCTGGTTGTTCTATATATACTTCTTCTTCTAGATCACCATTAAGAAAAGAAGATTTAACATCCATTTGATAGACTTTGATTTGTTGATAACTTGAAAAAGCAAGAAACATTCTTATGGCTTCAAGTCTAGCTACAGGAGCAAAAGTTTCTTCAAAGTCTATACCTTCTTGTTGAGTATACCCTTTGCAAAACAGTCTAGCTTTGTTTCTTACAACATCCCCATTCTCATTTAACTTGTTCTTGAAAATCCATTTAGTTCCAATGACATTTTTATCATGTGGTCTTGGTACCAATTCCCAAGTATCATTATTTTCAATTTGATCAAGCTCTTCATTCATGGCTTGCTTCCAACATTCATCTTTGCTAGCTTGATTGACATTGTGTGGTTCAATTGTGGATAGAAGTGCCATATGACTAGAAGATCCCACAAGAGTTCTCCTTGTTCGTACACCTGATTCCTTGTCTCCCAAAATTTGAGATTCAGGATGATTCTTTTGAACATATTTGGATGGAGCTTTTTCAGATAGATCATCTTCAGGTTCTTCATTGGATCCACTGTCTATATCATTTCTATTTGATGTAGAAGGACATAGGTCACCATCATCTTCTTTTTTTGTTTGTTTTTCTTCTTTAGGAGCTGTAGGAGACTCATCAATAACAACATCAATACATTCAACAATATTTCGAAGCCTTTTATTGTAACATTTGTATGCTTTGCTTGAGGATGAGTAACCAAGAAATATCCCTTCATCTGATCTAGGTTCAAACTTGCCAAGCTTTTCATCATTATTTTTGATAAAGCATTTACTTCCAAAAACTCTAAAATGCTTCACAGATGGAGAATTACCATACCAGAGTTCATATGGAGTTTTGTCACTATTTACCCGAACATGAGCCTTGTTGAGAATGCTGGCTTCTGTATGCGCTGCTTCTCCCCAGAACATGTCAGGAGTTCCTGAATCATCGAGCATAGCTCTAGCCATTTGTTGAATTGTTCTATTCATTCTTTCTGCTACCCCATTTTGTTGTGGAGTACCTGCTACAGAGAATTGTCTTTTTATGCCATGTTGTTCACAAAATTCAAAGAATTCATTTGATGTATATTCTCCTCCTCGATCATATCTAAGACACTTGATTTTTAGATCTAATTCATTTTCAACTAATGCTTTGAAGATCTGAAATTTTTCAAATGCTTCATCTTTATGTTTAATGAGCCCGATCCAACACATTCTAGAGTAATCATCAATGAATAAGATATAGTATTCTTCCCCACGTGGTGACTTTTTCCTCATAGGTCCACATATGTCAGTATGAATGAGTTCAAGAGGCTCACTTGATGATCCTTCTTTGGCATTAAATCGTACTCTGGTCTGTTTACCGAATTGACAAGATTTGCATATGATACTTTCTGGTAGATTAATATTGGGAAGACCACGAACAGCTTGAAGTCTGCTTGCTTTGTTGATTTGAGAGAAGCTCAGATGCCCTAGCCTTCTATGCCATAGCCAATTTTCTGAAGACTTGCTCAAGTAACATTGATCTATGTCGTTCAGTACATACAGGTTGCTAGGATTTCTTTTTCCTTTTATAATGATTTTACCTGTATCAAGATCACGAACCACACATTCCTTTGAACTAAAGACCACTTCTGTTCCTTGATCACACATTTGGCTTACACTTAACAGGTTATGCCTTAATCCATCCACATACATGACATCATTAGCCTTCACCTTTTCTTTGAGAAATACTGACCCTTTTCCTTTAATTACAGCAGGAGTATCATTTCCAAATGTAACTTTCTTTTCCTTTTCTAGAGCATTATAAGTATGAAGTTTGCTTTTGTCACCTGTCATGTGTCTTGAGCACCCACTATCAATGTACCATTGATTTTCTTCACCTTCCGCAAATAATGCTATCCCACAATTTTCAACCGGTATTTCTTTCTCTTTCCATACTTTAGAGCTTGAGGGAACATGTTCTTTTGGCTGGACCTTGCTCCTGCATTCAGATTCTTCATGACCAAAGTTATTGCAATAAGTACATTCAACTTCGTTTTGAAGAGGAGAAAAGTTGTTATAGGTGTTCCTCTTTGGTTCAATATTTATTCTTTTCTCTCTTGCTTCTCTTGTCATGATGGTTTTATATGCAACACATTGAACACCTTTATGACCAAAATTGTGACATGAGAAACATTGTCCATTGAAGTAGAAATTTCTGCGATCATGAAATCTTCTATTTGAGTTTACCTGTTGGTTGTAGCTTCTTTGAAAGATCTCCTTGTTAGTGTTCTTTGAATTGAGATGATCATGATTTACCTGGAAAGATCCTTTGTTCCCTTGCTGAGTGGCTGAATGTAGTGCACCAGTTGTGGTTGCTTTCAGATAATTTGGTGCTGAAGTCTGGGAAGATTCCCCAGTATATCCAAGACCTGTTTTTATAAGAGGAGACCGTTGTATCTTGATAATCTCATCTAAGGTTTCTGAACCTTTTGCAAATCTAAGATTGAGAGTTTTTACTTTCTCATTATCTTTCCTTAGACTTACTACTTCACACTCCAATTCCTCAATGCGTTTTTCCTTTGCTTCAAGTTGATTTTCAAGAGTCTCTATGATTATGTTCTTTTCTTCTAGGCTTACTTTGAGTTGATTGTTTTCTTCAAGAAAATCATTGTCTTCTAGAGCATCCACAAAAGTATCCTTTTCTTCTCTAGATTCTTTTTCCATGAGCAGTTTAATATTTTGTTCACATTCTTCCTCACTATCAGAGGACCCATCACTGTCTTCATTAATATAGTAACTTTTTCTTGTGCTAGATCGACTCTTATTCCTTCTTGCTACTTCTTTTCCTTTAGCGGATGTTTCTTTATAAGGACATTTTGCAGCATAATGACCAACTTTCCACACTCAAAACATTTGAAGGGAAGCTTACCTTTGAATCTTCCAGTACCTAGTTGGAGTTTTCTCACAAAATTCGCTTCTTCTTCTTCGGATATATAGCTGGATTCCTTGAGAACTTCCTTTTCTTTTCCTTTTGCAGATGCCTTAAAAGCAGCCTCTTTGATTTGAGAAGGACCTCCTTGTCTCATTTCAAAAGCAGTCAGAATACCATGTAATTGAACAATAGTAAGAGTTTGCGGATCTTGCCTTTCTTCAATAGCTGAAACTTTAGAGTCAAATTTTGAAGTCAAGGATCTTAAGACTTTTTCCACCAGAGTAGTATCGCTTATGGTTTCACCCAAATTTCTCATCCGATTTACAATATCATCTAGACGAAGAAAGAAACTGGCAACACTTTCATCACTATGCATCTTCAAATTTTCATATTCGATTCTAAGAGTTTGGAGTTTTGCACTTTTTACCTTTGTATCTCCTTCATAGCTCAGAATGATTTTGTCCCATATTTCTTTTGCTGAATGTAGCTACATCACTTTAGCAAATTCTGATTCAGACATGCTTCCTAACAAGACATTTACTGCTTTGGCATTGATTTCATACTTCTTCCTTTCTGCTGCATCAGTAGGAATACTTGTTGGGTATTGATAACCTTCTTCCACGATTGCCCATACATCTGCACCAAGACTTTGCAGATATGCTTTTGTTCGTACCTTCCAGAATATCATATTGCTTCCATTGAATAGAGGTGGCTTTATAGACATTACTCCTTCTTGACTTCCCATTGCGACGGATCTCCTTCAAGCGATCAAGCTTCTGCAGAAGGACCTGCTCCGATACCAATTGTTGGGAAAAATACTGAGAGGGGGGGGTGAATCAGTATTTACTGCATATTCAAAACTTTCACTTTTTCTTGCTTCTAAAACGCATACGCTACTTTCCTGAACCAGACTTGCGTATATACGCGGATACCCTTTACGAAACTCGCGTATACATAGATATCTATTTATGTCATTAATTCTTCACTTAAATCATTCCTTCATTTATTCATCAGATATTCAATAAGCAGTAAACATGTGCAGTAAGAACAGAATAAATCATCACAAAAAGCATCACACATGAACACCAGGATTTTTAGGTGGAAACCCAAGTCGGGAGAAAACCACCGCTGCAGTTGCTCAGCCTTCAATATTTTATTATAGAGAAAACATTTTACAACATATGTGCTGGCGCAGACTTGACCAGCACGCAGGCACCCACCTGCGCTCGTTTACCAGCCTCTCCTGGAAGGGAGCTCCAACCCCCCGACTCGTTTACCAGCCTCTCCTGGAAGGGAGCTACGACCCCCTGATCTCGTTTACCAGCCTCTCCTGGAAGGGAGCTACGACCCCCTGACTGAAGGCTACAACCCTCAGCACCTCTATGGACCACGTTTCATCAATTTTCACACTGGATCCAAAGCTTCCTTTAGGACACCACTTGTAGGCCACATTTCATCATATTTTCAGACTGGACCCTTTCCATACTTTTAAGCACAGTCAACCATGAAACAGATACATATAACTTACTGACAGATATCAGTAAACCAGCAGAACAGATCAGACATTTCTTACCACAGACTTTAGCAAACCCTAGTTTGCATACGCGCTTTCCTTTCTCTGATGTCGCGTATATACGCGCTTCCGTCCACATAAACCAGCGTATACTTCAGTACAAATTACAGAGCTAATTTTATTGCGCATACGCGCTTTCTCTTCAGCGAAGCCGCGTATATACGCGCTTCCTCTTCGGCGAACTAGCGTATGGTTCTTCAAACTTTTATGTCATTGCAATTCTTCACAACAGATACATCACTTCAGATTTTACCCTTTACCTCAGACAGATGTTTGCCTTAATGTCCCAGACTTCTGCCTCCTCAAAGATACTCTGCATTCTCTCCTTCCAAATGCTGTAATTGGAATGCCCATCCAACCTATCCTCCACCCTCAGTCCCAATGACATCCTGCTGTCCTAAAGCTGAAAAATAACACTGCTGTAGTAAAGGTAAAAATCTGTTGTTTGTGAAAAATCAGTTTGCTGGAATTTTGGTGAAAATCGGCGGTATTTTTCTCTTTCATGTCCCCAAAGCGCTCTTTCAACCTCAACCTACGTACCATGTAAAAATCTCTGTTTTCCCACCCCGGTTTTCGGTTTCACCTTATTACTCCAAAATAGTTAAATGCCCTTTCCCATATCCATACATTTAACAAGCTGGAAAATAAATTTTGCTGAAAACACAAATTCTGGAAAAATTACAGAATGCTGGAAAATGCAGAAATAAATATCAGCACACATAAAACAGTGATTCACACATTTTGACACATATATTTTTGGTCAACATGACCCTGGAAAAACCCCCTACAACTCTTGGGGAAAACCAGTTTGAAAGCTCTTTCTTATTTTTGGAAAATGCTTTTTACAGTGAGAAATATTCAGCAAAAAATCAGCAAACAGACTTTCACAACTTATTTCGTTTTCCGTGCTTAACCATCGCCTCGGAAAAATGTGCAAACAACAAAAACAGACCAGCAATAAATGCTGTACGTCCTCCTCGATTTTTGTGCCAAATTTCAGCCTTAAATGCTGCTGTACGGCCTGCGTAGAAAAGCGTGCAAGCTGCCATAAAATCTGCTGTACGATTTTCT
>MU968359.1:15121734-15139442 GCA_034641835.2 Pinus albicaulis | reverse complement strand
GAGGGTGATACCAATAGATGCCATAATTTCATGAGCAGCTCTCCAGCTATTTTCAGGGCATTTGAAGATCATTCGCCCCCTCAAATTGGCGAAAAACAACCTCATTTTGCACATTCTGCCCGCCATATCAGCAGCCTGCTATTTTCTGGGTTTTTGCACACAGGTACAGTTTTGAGGGACTTTCAGAGATCAGATTGAGGTGATTCCACTTGCGTTGGAAAGCAGACACAGAGAGATTTCCAACGAGCCATCATGAGCCTCATTTCGCCACCGGGAAGGCTGCCATTTGCATCCAGAAAGTCAGGGGACCTTTTTCAGGCATAAATATGAAGTATTTTTGCAATTTTTGAACTCCAAAAATCTGCTTTTCCCAAATGTGCGTTAGGCTATTTTTATCATGGGAAAATCATGTAAAGTCAATATACTTTCCGTTTTTAGCAGTTTTTTAGATATTTTATGGGATATTTTGTGCCTTGGGCTTTGCAAAGCTCTATGACAAGTTTAGATATTTTGACTTGGCCAATGGGATAGCTAGTTGCTCCATGAGGTCCTCTCCTCGGCCTATTTATTCCATGGTTCTCATTGTAAATCCGAGGCTGAACTTGAGAGAAGAATGAATACATTGGTCATATGAGCTTTGAAGAATACACTTGAGTTATGATTTTTGGACTGCCTCTTGGATGCTTTTGAGGAATGATGAAGGATTGTTGATGGATTCCCTGACATGGTAGAATGGTATAGTGTTTCTTGATATGTTTTTGTCTTCTAGTTTTCACGCATAATTCATTTTTTCTTTTCACAAGCAGTAGATCAATCTTTGACGTATACATGCCCATGGAGGCACCTCAAAATCCCTGAATCTTCATAGCTTGATGTTTTCTTCTCCTTTAGTTATGCTAAAGAATTCTTAGCTGCTCTTTAGTAACTTAAGGTATTGCTGCTAAGTTTTATTCATAAGTTCTATGTATGTTGAGTAGGATGTATGGTTTGCCCTACCTACCTATTAGCTGCCCATAGTTCTGTCCATAAAACTTTCTCTTTGACTGATTTGTTGATCATCTTGTTGAACCAAGGAGGCCTAGTCCCGATCTAGCCCTTTGCCTAAAACTATGAAAACTTATTTGTCCAAGTGCCCAATGACTTAGAGACTATGCTTAGGCGTTCCGGCATAGTTTATGAGTTGTTAGTTTGTCTCATGTGTTTTCCCCAAAGTCTGATAGCCTTTTCCCGAAGTTAGAGGGTCTTATACCTCTATGTATGGCTGGAATGTTTGATTTCTATGTATCGATTAGCTTATAGTTATTCCTAGCATGATCAATGGCTTGCTATTACATGTTTATGTCTGCTATTAACTAGTTTGCACTTGAAATCCCTTGTCTTTCACCAACTTATTGTCCATTTAATCCATTTTTCCCAGAGATCCCTTCTACTGTGAATCAAATCGGCCCTACAGCAGCTTTACATCATCACTTCATAGCTTCCTTGATCTGTTTGACCCCATAGCCCAATTTATCTACATCTTGTCATCCATTTTATGTATTTGATCAGTTTCATCCCTCACAAACTTAAAAACTAAAAAAACCAAAAACACACTTCATAACTAGCCTAATATCAGAACATCGCAAGTAAACACACCGACATCTTCTACACATATAGAGAGAGCTCTCTCTGAGTCCAGGAAGGCTAGGTCCTTGGGCTCCAAAGCTTGGTTTGATGTTACATCGTCATTTGGCTAGCCAATCGGCCAAATCACGGGACCCTAACACGAACGACGAGTTAGTGAGTTTTCAAGGGATTTGTATTGGTAGATAGACGAACAATATCATTGAGTATAGCACATTGATCGAACTTCTCTCTGATGCCATTTAATTTGGTATTAATTGCATAATCATAACGTTAGACTCACAACTTGTGGTATTACAACTTAATAGTGTTTATACTGTTAGAAATCCAACACTTCTTAGATTGTTCCTAAGAGTTTGACTTTTGGAAAGACATTTTGATTCTATTAAATATCAACACATTTCTAGAAATTTGAACACATTGACTGATTCATTAGCTAATCAAGTTTTAGATAGAAATTTGCAACATATGTAAAGAAAACATTCACATCATTGAATAGGATTTCACATTAAACATAGGAAAAAATCTGAAATCATATAGATAGATAGTTATAGGTTTTTTCAAAATTTGTGCCCAAGACACATTGGTCATCTGACCTCAAAATGTATGCAAAGTGTCATAAGTAAACTAGTGGTGCTCATGGTAACATGCTATAGATATAGCTATCATACGAAGTAACTGCATCCAATGGTTAGGAACCCCAATAGTGTGTCGCTGCAGTGGCATAGGAAGCTCTTCAATCTGGCAATTTGGAATTCCGAAGGTCAAGCCTTCTATGTGCTGCTGAAGCTCAGTCAGAGTCTCAGCCAGATCAAGATCCTGAAGGACTTCTCTCTCGACATCCCTCTCTACTGGCACATCTGCTTCGCGCTTCGGTTCCACTACTTGTTGAACGCGACCAACGTCTGCATTACATAAAACATTTAGTTTAGTCTTGGAAATAAATCAAAACAAAAAAACATTGTATAAACCTTATAAAAATAAAAAAACATGGTCAAAACATTCTTACCTATTGCACCCCACTGAGCGCCTTTCGAAAGTGCTAGATCTGGATCTCCTCGAAAATCGATGCCTGCGTATGCATACTCATCGATGGCGACAATCTGTTGTTGGAACCAGGAAAATAATGTAGTAGAGAACACAACGTTCAATTGTCCAGCATGCCGATCCATGAGTTCTACCCATCTCTGCATCCGAGTATCTCTAGGACAAGCTATATCTAGTGTCACATGCTGTGGCTGCATCAGTGGAATCCGTTCCAAGGCGAAGGATATAAGGATAGAACCATAACTGAAATTATTTTTCCTTCCTCCCTTTGCTTTGTTCAGTTGTTCCTTTATCTGAGATAGAACAGCTTCATACCAGTTGAAGACTGTTGGCTCCATAAACTCTAGTGCATACTGCATATCTGGTCTGTTTGCTACATGTAGTGTAACGTTGCCGGCAAGTTTAGCGATTGTGAAAAGGATAGTTCTCAAAGGAAAATATCTGACACCCCGGATGTTTATTTTTCCATATTTGGTAGGTTCTGCCCCTGGATAGCAATACTGCAGAATATAATCCCTCACTGTCTCTCCTCCAATGGTAGACCCTGAGAGTGAAATGGGCAAACCTCTCCTCGAAAAACCTGTGAGAAATACACATCCTCAACTATTATAGGAACTACTTGGTTCTTAATATGAAATGCCTCTATCGCCGGATCCCATACTCGAACTAAGAACTCCAAGAAGTTCTATTTGTTGCCTCATCCCGGAAAATTTGAAGTACTTAAGCAGTCCACAATCTCTTAGGGATATTATAGTACCCGGATCATTCAAGGAAATCATATATTTTTCTTCATGTTCTCTTTTCCTCCATGTAATCATCATTATAATCCAATGGAAACCTGAAACATAACCATAAGGTCCATTAGATTCCATTTATTTCAAAAAACTAGGTCAATTTTGGGCATAGTAAGAAAATAAAAAACTTAAACTGTGCCCAACACACTCCCTGAAAAGAGACAGTGTGTTTCACATGCAAGTACACTTCACTGTACCTGATATGCAATGAAGGTTTCGACATTCAGGGGTACGTTGCCCTCATTTTTGGCAGAATTTACCCTAGGGGCCTTAAAACCCTAAAAATTTGCAGAAATTTGCAATGAAATGAATACCAAAGAGAAGAGGAGGTTCATGGCACTAACCTAGATCAAACGACGATGAAATCCATCCACAGAAATGATCGTAATCAACAACTGAAGTTTGGGGGAAAAATCAGGTTCAGAGCTCCAAAATACAAATGGTAACTACGGAATGGTAAAAATGAATAGTGAAACTACTTTTAAATAGTCATTTAATTATTTGAAAGTTAAATTTATTGCTATGACTATAGTTTTATTATGTTTTTATCATGAAACAGGTATTTTTAATCCATTTGATGTTTTTCTAAACATGAAATACAACTGATGAACAGATTAGTAGTGCAGATTTATTTCAAAGAATGACTTGACCACAAAGCATACTTTTTCTCCTTATTTTTCGAGCTTTGTTAAAAACGAAAAATGATTTGAAGCGCACTTTTATCTCTTTTTTGAGCTTCTATAACAGTGAAAAAGGAACCCCTGAAGTCTTCTTTTAGCTCTTTTCAGACTCCGATAATGTGAAAATATTGCCGAGCACTTGTCTTTTAGAGCTCATAAAAGTAAATGAATTGATATCTACTAAGTTTAACCCTTTTCCAGACTGAGATGGATTATTTACAAAAAAGGAATAACTTGGTTAAACATGACCAAAGAGGTTTTCTCAAATATTATTTTACACTTTTTCAGGTTTGAGTGACAAATTTAAGAAAAAGTGCTTATGGAGTTTTCTTTCGTCCACTTTTTCAAACTCTCTAAATATGAAAAAGGACCGGGCTATCACTGTTGTTAAGCTCATTAAAACATAAAATAGCGACGGGCTTGTCAATCATGGCAAGAATTGAGTTTCATTCATTGCTAGACTCGTTAAATTATTAAATAGAGATACTTTATTCGCCCAAAGAGTTGAATTATAGATCAAGAAAATGTTATCCTCCTCAAGCTTGTTAAAAAATAAAGAGGTATTGGTTGAAAAATGACCGGGGAAAATTTGGGAAAAGTGAGCAAAATTTATTTATGGTAGCAAGTCGCTCTTGAACATGACACTCCCTTCACTCCATGTCTGTGACTGTTTGGGTTGGGTAATCATCTTGAAGGTTCATTCACACCTATGGTTCATCTTGGCTTCACTTCGGTTTTGGGTCAATGCTGCCAACTCATCACAGTTTCGCTGATATGTTCAAGAGAAGTCATCCAATGAATACACTCATCCTTATGCAATACTCGTAAACCTTTATTCTCATGACTGTCATCCCTGAAAATTTATATATCAAGTCATAACCAGTCTCTGAAATTAGTAACTCTCGTTTCTCAATAAGGTGACTTCCTGTCGACAATAAATAAATATCCAGGAAGTTCACTTAGAAACATTAGATTCTAGTACCATGAGGCTTGTTACAGCATTGACAAGATCCTCGCTTCTGGACCTTTGACTGAAAGATTTTGTTTGGCGTTCAACATCAAATCATATATTCACACCTTATGAAATGTACTGCAGTACCTTGAAGGCTATTTTCATTTATGGTGGTTCTCTCACGTTTGTTAATAGCTCACATCATTAGATGGTAATCAAACGATGTCTTTCCATGTTCGATGACAAATCATATATTCGCATGGCGAGACTTGTACCTGAATGATCAAGTGAATGAGATAAGAAGACCCCAGATCTAGTTTTAGCCATCCAGGCTGCGATTTCAAGATTTTTGTACACATCATCTATACATTGACCTTACATACAGATTGTCATATGAACATGGGCCTATATCTGTAGGCATGTTTGCGTTGGGAAACATTCCAGTGTTGACGGCTTTCTGAATTATGTACATGTTATTAGATTGTTTATGTGTTGAACATGGGAATTCCTACCCTCAGCAATTATGATCAAAGAGGATATATCATGATGTAATTTTAATATTGATGCAGGTGACCACTCCGCTTCATCTCCAGCCCATCACAGTGTAAATCATCTCAATCAAATGTTTTTATTATTTTGACCTCATGCTTTAGGGGGCAATTGTTATAGGTAAATTTGGGCATCATTCCCAATGACCTAGTTAACTGGGCATCATCTCCAGGACCAATGAATAAGGGTCTATTATTCCCTATCATTTCAAATTGCTACATTCCCTAAGGCAAGAACAAGACAAATAAAACATGACTTTCATCAAGCAAAGGTTTCCAAGGTTTTAAGTTTATTATATAGCATATGGGAGCTCACTAACACTACCTCTAAGGGGACTAAGTGCATTGCATATGCAGGTTTCCCCATGCAAGGCTGCTCTGCAAAGCACTTCCCGACATCTATGGGTGCATTGGTCACATTGGGAGTGAAATTTTCATTGTTCTAGAATCTCCACTTGGCCAGTGCCTTCTAGAAGAGTTCACATGTGTCAAGCTTCGAATCCAAGTGTCCATTTGACATCTACATGACTGGGAGCATGTCTTGCCTATTATTGGAAATTCATTCATTACAAAACTACCTTCAATTCATCTATAAATTTAACACAAATATGAGTGTTTGAAAAGGAAGAATTTGAGTAGAGAAATGCTGGAGGATTTTCAATTGAGAGTTAGATTTGTGTAACAGCTTCTGGAGAGATTTATACTGTGATGGGGATGAGGATCATTGCTGGAAGGGTCACTTCAAATCAATCATTTGGTTGTAACATCTCCTTCTATCATCAATAAAGAATACAACTTACTTTTCCCTATATGCATCTGTATTGGCTTTGATTTTCCATATTGCAAGATCTTAGTTGATGTATATTGTTTATGCTTGACTGATTTAGCTAACTAACTTGAATAGACATCTGTATTATTGCTATCTTCTGTTGTTTTAGTGTTCTTTCTTACAAGAATCATTTTTCCTACAAACCTCTTGATTTTTGAAGCTACAACGGAAGTGACAGAAGGAGCCATTTAGAAGCACTTGGATTACAAGTAAGCCTCTAATCCTTTCTGTGTGTCTGTTCTGAGTTGGGAAAGGTAGTAGGGAAGCGTGTTTCATCCGTAATTCACAATTTTGGCCCAACAACAACAATAGAAATAAGGGGGCTATGCTAACAATAACAATAAGGGGCTACACTAGTATTATAGGGACCTAAGATTTTAGCTCTGATATCAATATATTGCTATAGGCAGTGTTACATATACAATTTGCAGAGATTCATGTGTGTATAAATTCCTGTCTGTCTTTCCTAATGGTATTTAATTTCTCCTTATACTAAATCTCTTGATCGTTAAGTCTTCAATATTTTGGATAAAGTGTTGAGAACTAAAATTATTTATGTATGCTCTGGTTCGAGTTATCTGAATACTATCTATGTTTTATGCTTAAATACTTATAAAAAATTTCTTATTGCTCTGTTGTGATATTTATTCTATGTATTTTTTCTCCACATCTTGATGGTAGCTTGTCTAAGAATTTATATCCTATCTTTCCCCTGTTAAGATGTACCCTGTGGTTAGCATTCTCTAAACCAGACTCCATGCCCAATGACCCTTGTTCTTTTCTTTCCAAACCAATTTCATCTTAAAAATTAAATATGACCAATGAGCTTATCAACATATTTCTAAAGTGAAAGTGAGCGGTGGATTTTTAAGGAGAGATCCCTCTCCAAATTGAAGGGCCAACTTTCAATCCAAAGTGGTTAGAGGTTACTTTAGTTTTTTCCCTCTATAGCCAAGGTTTTTTCTAAGTGATAAAACATTCTAGATTAGATGTACCTCAAGATATAAGAGTAGCAATGCATATAAATGGTTTGAGATTTAAGATTCAAAATGAACATATCAATCAATAATTTCATTATGTAGAAGAAGCATTTTAGATCACTTTGAAGGTGGAAGAGAAATTGGATAGAAGGTAGAAACATGTTAGAGGAAGATTAAAAATAAAAGGTAGTGGAAGAGTAAACTTTAGAAGAGTCAATTAGATGCAAGGGATGAACATGAAGCAATCAATAGTCAAAGTTTTAGAGGAGGTGCAAATTATAGTTGAGGGAAATATTGATACATAACATGTGTTACAAATGTGGAGTGCAAGAACACAAGGAAATACATTTTTTGGGACATGAATATGATGGGAGGAGGAGTTAAGAAAATGAAAATGTAGCTAAGGCAAAGGAGTCCTTAAGTGTTGGTGATAATATTTTAGAGATTCATAATCAACAAGGAGAGAGTTTTATGTTGAAAGTAGTATTAGTTAAGCTATAGAAGAAGATTGTTGAAAAACATAAATAGAGGTAGTGAATTCTCAAGAAAAAATGCAAGACCCAAGGTAAGTGTTGTAACTTGATTATTGATGGTGAAAGCACTGAAAAAATAGTTTCAACACAAGTGATAGAGAAATTGGAGTTGAAATGTATGCCATAAATATTCCTTATATGGTTTCATGGTTATATAGAGGTTATTCAATTATTGTTTTAAAATAATGTATGTTGCATTTTCAGCGAGGAGGCTATTCAAACCAAGTACTTTGTGATGTTTTTGCTACAAATGCTTGCCATGTATTACTTGGTAGACCTTGCATATGACATAAAATTATATCATGATGTGAAAATTACTTATTAGTTTGTGAAAGGTAATATAAGTCCTAGGTTACTTCCCATGTTATAGAAAAGTACGAATAGAAGAATTATGATGTGTTTTCCTAAGGAGTCTTTGAGGGAAGATAAGTTCTGTTTGGTGCATTTTATAAAAATGTTCAAGAAGAAGTAAAGGAGAATGTACCTCTAGAAAATTACAAAAAAATATAAGTTATAGAAAAAGCATACGTTGATGGTTGGAAGTAGTGAAAATACATGGACTAGATGAATAAAATAACAAAGGTTGAAGATGTTGAAACAAAAGAAATGAAGATCACAACTGCAAAGGAAGATGCAAAAATAAAAAATAAAAAATAAAAAATTCAAAGATAAAATGCAAAGAACATGAAGTTGAAGATGTTTTCTCTATGAAGGTTAGTGATGAAGAAAGAGACATGATGAATGGTGGTAAATTGCATGGTAGTAGAGATGGTATAATTCAATAAGATATTGGAAGGATTGAGCATCAATACATCATTTTTTATTGTGAGATGGAGGATGGGGAGATAGTAAGTGTTAGTTGGCATCAACATTAGTGTACAATAATCCCTATTGTGCATGAAAATTTGAAGATTGTTGGAATTATTGGGCTCAAGTTGTAGCAAGTTTCATAAAAGTCGAGGATAGTGATGAGGTATATATAGATGAATAATATTGAGGGAATAAGAGAAGTATAAGTTCAAAAACATAAGGAGAGGAAGAGGTATAAAATAATATAAGTTTAGTACTTATTTATTCATAAAAAAAAACTTTTGAGCAAATTTTTCGAACCAAAAGTGTTTGATGCAAGAACATCCTTGGGGTTTTGCATTCCCATACACCCAAATATATTTACAATTTTGTTTTGGTTTTATTTCACATTTTTCATGATTTTAAATATCGATAGGGGTCTGATAGTTTTTTTATAGTAGTCCCATATATTGAAGTTAAGGTCTACAATTTGGTTTTTTTTGAAGGATACCTTCATTTATCTTACCACCAAATTTCATTAAAAAAAACATGTTCTCAGCCAATGCTAAGGAATTAAGTTGTAGAATTTGACTTACATGCATTCAATTCTTAGAGTAAGAGATTGAATATTATATTTTGGTTGCATGCCTTCCCTCACAAGTTATAAACCTTTGTAACGAGGTAAGAAGCAACCACCATTCCTTTGTAATGCAACTCCTGAGATGCCCTTGGACTAGTTTATTTACTTATTGAACACTCTTGCCAATCGATATGACCCCCTTGAACACTCTTCCCAATCGATATAACCCCCTTTACCAAACACACTGTGACTAAGAAGATGAAATTTTCCTCCACATTTTTATTTTTCCAGTTTGAACTTGAATATTCAATGGAGCTTAGGTTGAATTAAGAAGTTAAAACTTGGTTATTAACCAAGAATAAGTGGATTAAATGTTCCAATTTACCAAAAATTCATGGCCTCATATGGTTTTCAAACTTCTGTGGTTGTCGTTAATTGCAGAATCCGGAATATCCACAATATCATAAAACAATGGTCGACATTTTGAATCCCAACAGGGATCCATCTTCAGAACAAGAAGTGAATGAAGAATGAAAGAAGGTTGCATAGGTCAAGGCTTAAATAGTGAAATATGATGAGAAGAGACGATAAGAACAAATTTTATTAATTTATTTAATCTAATAATTTTTTTTTTTTTTTTTAAATAAATTAATTTTAAT
Source organism: Pinus albicaulis (assembly GCA_034641835.2). Classification (NCBI taxonomy): domain Eukaryota; kingdom Viridiplantae; phylum Streptophyta; class Pinopsida; order Pinales; family Pinaceae; genus Pinus; species Pinus albicaulis. Next base: position 15,129,428 of record MU968359.1, on the reverse strand, counting down.
TTTAATAAATTATAATAATTATAATAGTATATAATTTAAATATTGAGGAGATTGATGTCACAAGGGCCTTTGGCTCTATTTTGACTTGGATTTTTGGTTGTTGTGCGTTCTTAGTACCTGTGCATTGGCTTTGTGAATGTAAATATGCCCTATAACATTGGTCTTTGATTCAATAAAGTTACAAGGAAAGTTTTTGAATATATTTGTTTAAATTTTAATGTGATTTCAATTTGTTAATAGATCGTGTGAGTGGAATGTATATTAATATTTAATGCATTGGTATATTTATTATTGTTGTGTTAGTTCTATTGTGTGATCTTGATTACATTTCCCCTGGTTTTTACATCACCTTGAGGCAACACCTTCATATAGAATTGTGATCCAAATTAATGCTTAAATTGACTTTGTATGCTAATCGTTAATTCCCACAACTTTATTAAGTAAATGAACTTAATAAAGTTTACTGAGCAATTAAATTAATGGAAATAATGGAGAATAAACAACAAATAATAATGATAATAATAATAATTTTCTAATGGAGTTCACCCCTTATGGGATACATATCGCTTCAAGTGATAGCACATGATCCATTAGAATAAGGATAATACATTAACATTTCCTTCTTACATAAGAAATGATCATCAACCTACAAAAATTCACCCTCATAATTATCTTACAAAGACAAGAGCACTGTTGGATTACTTCCTTTGTTTTTTTTCACAAACAAAAAGGATATATGGAATTTGTTCTCCAAATTTTCTACAAAATTATTCTTATAAGCAACTCTGGGCACTATTCTCCATTCGGAAAAAATTCTAGTGCAGTGGTAGTAACCATTGGTTTTTATAGGAAAAGTTGTGGGTTCAACTCTTATTGTTACAATTTTTTTGGGGATATTGTATTTCAAAAATAAAATTTACCCATATAAAAAAAAATGCATCCACATCTCCACATCTCCACATGGGTTTGACACACCAACTAACTCTACCATGCAATTATGTTGAAGATTCCTCTACCAAGCAGGATATAATATTAAGTGTCATGTACACTTACTAGAAGGTCCACGTGATATCCTTTGGTTGATCCACATGGAACCATGTGGTAGCATTACATTCAACCATATGTAAACCTCTTAGTGCCACATGTTAAACTTTTCTTTAAGCCCTACTTAAACCTTTCGCAATACCACATCTCAACATATGAGCATGCCATGTGTTAGTCTCATATGTGCCACATGTTAGCCTCTAGGTGTGCTACATGCCAACCTCTTCCCCTTGCTTTGTCGTTGACTTCTGGAAGCCTTAAATTTTGCATATAATGTTTGTTTGAGCCTATTCAAATTGCATTGTAAATCTCTGAATGATATTTTCGACCTAGATACCTCTTCATCAACATTTAAGACCATCAATTTGGATCAATTATGGGAATCCTCCTAGATCACTTTGAAACTATAGCTTCCTTGTAACCCAAATAGTCCCTTGGAGGAATATATAAATGATAGAAGAAGGCGTGGATCAAGATCATTGCATTGACTTGATAGAGCCAAGTAGAAAAGAACCCTAGTTTCCAATAGTAGATAGAGTGAATTTTCTACTATAAGAATCATACATTCAACAAAGGAACATTGCCACTTCGTCATTATGATGTGAAAAACTCCACGCTAGATGAAATCATTATAAATTTTGTCTTTGATACCAACTTAATGTACCCAAATAACATGGTACATCAGTGATTTATGTTCTTGAACTATTTTTATACATCCAATATGATTCACATGAGTTCAAGAGACATGCAACAATGGAAATAACTCATGCGAAAATATCAAGAAGCATATATTCATATATAAGAAACACATTCAGTGTATAGTCAATCACATTGATAGAAATAAATAACAATATAGAACAATAAATAATAGAGTAAATATCACTTGAATCAAATATATAGAGAACACTTATCCTTCTAAAATGATTTCACCAACTAGTTGGAGAAATAATGTATTCAACTTGACCATAGACTCTGCTGCTTGAAATCCCTCAACAACAAGTCTCCCCCAAGTTGAGAATATGAATCCATAAGGATAGGTGACTAGGCTGAATATAATCACTCATAGGTAGTGAAGCTCTTGTGCCACCATAGTTTACTCAGTCACACAACAAACCAAGTTGTCACATTTACACAACCATCTTAACTTACCAACTCTCTTTCTCCATCATCCTACACAACATAAGGAAAGAAATCCCCTTTCTTTGCAATATATTCCCTTTCCCTTTCGATATTCACTACTACTAGTTAAGAAATATAAATGCTAGAAGTTCTAAATATTCTCAACCATGGAAAATTTTCTCAATAATGCCCACACATACATGCAATTAGGCATCCTAACATGCTAGACAATAACTAGTCTTAACACTCAACCAACTAACCACGCCTCTTTCTCCTACATAGCTCCTCTCTCCATGAAGTTAGAGTAAGAAAGAATGAAAAATAATGAATGTGGAACTCCCTTAAACATCCAAGAACATGGTTAATATATGAATTCTAACAATGTGCCATGTAGCATCCCAAACAAGTACCTTATGTAACTCATTTTAGCAACTAATTTAAATACAAGATTAATAAAATGTGACATACTTTGGGATAACCTCTCTAGCTACCCTCCCCTCTCTCATGGAATCATAGCCCCTTATAATTCGTGTCCTTGTCCATTTGTAGTTGGTGATGTATTTTATTAATAATTTTCACAAAATATTAGATTGCTAAGCTCTTCGACCTTTCATCATGTACAAACATACATTATTCATTTGGGAATCAAAACTAGGGTATGGAAAAAATGGATTATGGAATATGCATGTAGTCTAGGTTGAAACCACTGCCAAAACATGAGTAGTGTCAGTGTAATAAACTGTTAGACCATAAAAAATAAGGGGGGGGGGGGGGGGTCAATTATTGATGTGGATGAATTGAAAACACTTCATGATGAACATAAACCTAAATTAATACCTTGGATTCATTGGTGATAAATCTATACTTATTTCAAGATCACACTTTAATTCCACCTTGGACCAAACCATATTTTCATAAAAGATAAATCCTAAATCAATTAAATCCCTAAATTGATGGAAACCTAATTCTTCCATGCATATCAATTCCCTACTTATCTAACGTAAAAAACTATTAAAAGTTAATTCTCTAATATGAAATCTTATAATAAATACTTGATATGTTATAAGTTTTTAGTGTACAAAACAAGAAAAAATAGTCACGTTATGAACCTTTAATTATTTTGTGAACCATGCTATTGCATTGAGAGACGCTCTCTAGCCTAGTATGAAAGAGATGTTGTAATATCCTATCTTGTCTTGTTATGTTATGTAAACAAAAAAAATAAAAATAAAAATAACCATACATTAAAACAAAAATAACATGTTGCGTTATGGTATTCACTTGTAGTATTCACTCTTGCTATTAACCCATGATATTCATGGTATTCATGTGGAATATAACCTTTTTAAAGGGGGAAAGACCGGCCTAGATCCATCTTAACTCCGAGTCTATCAAGAGGCAAGAAAGATCAAATATCTTTTTCACTAAAAAAAAGGTTTGCACTTTCAAATATTTGATTCTTCTAAATGCTTAATAAAACTAGAATTAAAATAAATTTAAACCAGTAATATGCAATATTGTTACATGATTAGAAAATTAATAGTGATAAAAGCCATTCCTTTTTCTTAAGTAATTTCCACCGGCCTAAAATTATAATAAAGTTATTTGAAATCTTTGAAAAAGGATGGCAAAAGCATGACCATTCCCTTTCCAATCGAAAAAGAGATTATATAGGATATATGGTTTAGCTCTCTCCGCACATGTACACAATCCTCGAAATCATATAGTAGAAATAAAATTATAAAATGGGAGTAGTCAAATTTATGATTATTAATATAAAAGGAGTTTTTTTTAATGAAATAAGAATGTAGGTATATTTGAAAATTCACTGACATCATATTAATATATATATATATATATATAATATGAGTAATGAGAGTATAAATTTAAATTCATTTAAATTAAAATACATACTAATTATGTAATATATATATATATATTATTTTTTGATAAAAATGAGAAATATTGGTATTAAGTTTGTGTCTCGTCGCAACAAAATATTTGGAGAATTTATATTCAGCTTCAAAATACAAGATCTTCAAAAATGTTTTCAACACTCCCTATTTATTCACCTTGTTAGATTAAATTATCTTCATCTTTTTGTCTTGATGATGAACCACATTGGTTGGTTCGAAACTTGTAGACCCCAAAATATGCATGTGATTGATCCAAAAGAGATATTTTTCTAAATATTTAAAAATGATCATGAGAGGAGTTTCAAAAATTACATCAAGTTCACTACCATGATCATATATAATGAAAAAATTACTACTATTCTGGGCTCGACAAAAATGGCCATATAACAAAATGCATTTATAGTATGCAATCATAACTCATGGAGGAGGGTCGATGGAAATCTTATCTGAGGGGCCACCAAGGGCACTAATGGTTGTGCTTCAATTTTCATTTGAATTTCTTTGACACTACAAGTTGGCTGCGAATCCATCAAGATCATCTTCAAGTTGGTTTATCATGGATTGTAGATTTTGAACTTCTTCAATCAAGAAGAGGATATTGGTGGACTTCAAACTAACCTGTTGACAGAGTTCACTAGTTGCATCATGATTGACGACGAGGGGGTGAAGGCAGAGGTTATAGAGTTTGGAGCGATCAAAGGCAGAGGAGGGAATGTCTTTGATCTCCATAAGGATCCTGAGCCCAAAGTTGCAAAGAGATCCAAATGCGCCTAGGGGGAGGAGAGGATTGGACAGGGGAGGTGCCACACAATAGAAGAATCAGGGTGGAACAACACTAGAAATAAATCCACAGGGAGAGAGGGAGGAAGAAAACCAACTTAAGAGGGAGTTATAAATAGAAATGAAGACACCAATTAAGAAATACGTGTGGAGGGAGTGCCTAATTAGAGACTTGAGGGAGAATTCCGAAGGAGAATACCCTTGAAAATGACCACCTTTGTCCACTGGAATAGATGTAATATATGCACAGGGTGGTAGAGAAGTCTTCAATCCAAAATGGGAAACAACTGCACTTGCAATTAAAACTTCTAGATTGAAATCCAGTAGAATTCTTGTATCCCCTCCCTCATTGAAAAGTGAATTATTCCAACAGTTTGCAGGATTGAAGGAGGTAAAAGAGCTAGAAAAGGGAAAGGGAATTCCTTGTCTGTACCGTTGAAAAGAAGAGGGTCTAATGATCTTCCCACCACTTAGCAGGAGGCTCCCAAGCTTGGAGGAGCTCTGAGCAGCAAAGGGAATCGAGGAGAGAAATACCCACAAGTCAATATATAGGATGCTTCTACTCACATTGGTAGATTCAAAAACCAACCCCTACATCATTAACATGATATCACCCACTATGAATACATCTCGAAATTCAGTGAGATCCCATGCTTTAGGGAGCAACATCGACATGAGGTTCATAAACTTTACCCATCCATTATCCATCAAGCTTGCTATGAAGGCAGAAGAGTCTAGGTTCAGTCAACGCCATATACCTTAAGTAAATGAGCGCATGGCCTTCAACCCCACAATACACCACCTCATATGTTGCAACGAGAGCTTCACACCATATGTGAGTCATTGGATTGCTTAAAAATGAGGGAAGCATCGAGTAAGGATGAGGGAGGTATATGATCCTTCATAGAATAATACTCATACTAGTTTATTCCATCAATATAAATAAGAAAAGTGGGGCTAGTAACATGCTTAAAAGTTTTCACTGGATAGTCTTCCAGCCCATCAAGCCATTAACTTCACATTGACCTACTTCAAGGCGCTAGGTTTGCTTTTCCTGAATGTTTGCTTCTTTGTTTGGCTATGAAGGATGTGAAAATAAGAATTTTGCAAGAATGAGTCAAGGATGTTGTTAATTCATCGAAGGAGAAGGGAAAGAAGGTTATTCTTTGGGAGAGAACCCATTTGACGGTGCCAGATAGTGATGAGGGAATCCCTCAAGATAACTATTGAAGAGACATCACAATCTTGGGCCTATTATCACTCCACTGGATCTCCGAGGCTGAGAAGAGACTAGAAAAGGTAACCGCAAACCAATATTTTTCCAAGTAGCTAGCCTTACTAGGTAGGAGAGGGCTCTCTTAATGGATCTCAACCATTATGATTGGATCAATGAGATATTAGGCTAGATATAGTAGCACAGGGGTTTGGTTGAATTATTTTTGAGTCATTGGATGGTGAATAGGTCAAGGAAGAAATTAGGTCAGGGCAAGGAAGGATCAAAATTGTAGGGATATAATGGAGCAAGGTAGGTAAAAAAATTAACACAAGAGGGTATCTGATGAGATGGTTTAGACTGATAGGGTTTTGAGAAAAGAGCACGAGAGCTATGAATTCTTTTCTACTAAGAAGAAAATGAGACAAACTGTAAATATCCCTCCAAAACAGAGCATAAACTTAGTGAATTCTGTCTTTCTAACTTAGGAAACATTTACATTTAGAAATGGAATGAATATGAACTACAATACATTCACACATTTGCATAAAAAGAGAAGAAACAACGCCAAATAATTTACCACATGAATTCCATCAATATAGCTACAACTCAGTATGTTATTATTAGCCAAAACTCTAATTACAAAAAGTGTTACAAGATCAATCTAACAACATCCAACCCTTTCTCTGAGAAAATAAGTGAATAATATAGACCAAAACTGATTCTCCCCAGCCCGGGGGTTGAATCCCTGACTTGTGGAATTGATCCACAAAATTCTCAACTAGAAACCCAATGCCTAGGGAGGTCAAAAAAATCATCCCTAACTTTGGTGAAACTGATTCATTTAGCCAAAAATCAAATTTTACCTAATGTATCTACCCTCTAGTAACTATTTAGGTCATAATTAAATTTACAAGGATTAATTACATCTGTAGAAACTCAAAAATTCTACCAGCAACTGAGAAATCTGGAAAAATTTGAAAATATCGGGCAACTGGAAAAAGTGCAGTGCCTGAAGCAGAAATGCAACGCCAAATTCAAAAGTAAAATCTCCCAAGACTGGTCAAAAGCACATCACCAACCTGAAAAATGAGGAAGAAAGGTGATTGTTTGGGTGGTTTTGGCCATTTCTCCCAATCATAATGTCCAATTTTGGTGTGCTAATAATAAAATTTTGATGTAGAAGGCCTTCTAAATCCAATGGTGGTGCCATTTTTCATTTTGAGGCTCCTAGAAGAAGTGAAACACCCTAGGCACTGTGCTTTTGATAAGTGGACTGTGCAGAAAACTAGTCAAAATTTGTCAAAATGCCCAAAATTGAAAAAACGTACCCAAAAAACTTCAAAATGGGTAGATGAAATGCTGATGATGAACCTCAAGTAATCAATGAAGCATCAGCAAGGACATCAAGCTTATCCTCCTCCTTTTTCTTGATTAGGTTTTGCTTGTATTTCTCCTTCAACTACTTGAGTTTGATGTTGCAGATCTTGTTCCTAGTAATGTACTTGTTTGACATGTGTATGAGCATTTCATTGTCTTCATATTCCTTGTGGAGGAGCTTCTCAAGGTGGAGGTTTAGCCTGTCTAGCCATATGTCTCTATCATCTTCAACTTCCTTGGCG